>PVHY01003905.1:0-74088 GCA_004024945.1 Uropsilus gracilis
TACCACAGACTCAAGCAATCCCCAGCCTCAACTTCCCAGGTAGCTGGGATTACAGGTGCGCACCACCACACCCAGCTATTTTTTTGGGTCTAGGTCTCACTACATGCCCCTGGCAACACTCGAACCATGACCCCTGGCCCTGGCGTCCTAGGGTGCCACCGACAGCCATGCACCACCATGCCCAGCCTTCATTATGCAAATTTTCAAACATTCTTAAAAGCCAAGGATATATAAAGAGCTACTTTCACTATTTGCCAGCTTGAACATTACTCACGTCTTACCTCTTTTTTTCATATTACATTTATTCTCCCTCTGCTTAATTATTTTTCTGTTCTATTTTATTTTTTGCTGGACTGTTTCAAAGCAAGTAACAGATATATCATTCTTATATCTTTAATGGGAGCTTTTTAAACATGAAGACAATCCTTTTTATTTCACTGAACAACTTAATAAAATTAATGTTAATTCTTTAGTGCCTTTTAACTCCTAGTCTGTGGTCATTTTTTTGTATTCTCTCAAAAATGTTCATTGCTCTGAATCAGGAGCTAATAAGGATCTAAATAAGGACCATGAGTTGCATTTTGTTGATGCATCTTAAAATTTTTCATCAGTAACAGTTTCTATCTCCTCCCTCTTTACTCCCCACCTTCCCCTTACTATTGTTAATGGAAGTCAGGTTGCCTGTCTTGGACAATTGTCTGTTTTGCCTTTGATTGATTGTATTCTTATGATGTTTTTGAACACATTTCCCTAAATCTGTAAAATGATAGCTCTTAAGGCTTATAATCAGGGTTATTTTTTTTTTACATTTCTTACTTCTAGGTGGTGCAGTATATTCTTATCAATGTATATGTCATCTAATTCTTTCACTTTTGGTGAAATTTGGGTCAGTGGCTTACAGTGTTGTGTCAGACTAGTCTGTCTCTTTTAAACAATATACAGTAGGGATTTTGTTATTTCAGCCAGTCTGATTATTTCTTTTAATTGGAAAGTTCACTTCTCTATATATTTGGGTTTAAGTCCATCATCTTGTTACTGATTTCATCTTTCTTCGTCCTTCCTTATTTCCTGCATTAGATTATTTCATTTTATCTCTAAACTTTTTAATGCTGCCTGTTTTTTAAATGGCTGCTCAACAAATTGCTATATTCATTTTACCTTGTCATAGTATATTTTTCATTATTGTTTTGGCATGTTATCAGTAATGAAATAACCATATAACAATGTATTTCTATTTAAATTACTATCATTGGTATTATAGTTGTCTTACTTTTTACTGTTTTCAAGGCTGAAAAACAGTAAAAAGTAAGACAACTATAATACCAATGATAGGAATTTGCCTGTCTGTTGTTCAGTGTTGCAACTTCATATATTTTGTTCCATTTTACAGTTGGTCAGAGGGTAAACTCAATACCTTAAATATTTACAGAGCTGGATGCAGTGGCATGCGCCTGTAACCCCAGCACTGCGAGGCTGAGGTCAGGGATCCCATGAATCCGTGGGTTTGCAACTACCCCGGGCAATATAGTGAAACCTAGTCTCTTAAAAAAAAAAAAATTGACATACCCAGAACTGGTATCCCAGTTGATCATTGCAGTTGTTATTCTTTTTAATGCTCAAAATGTCCTGTTTTGGCGTGTGGGTCAAAATGTCTCTTTGTGTGTGTGTTTTTGTTTTTTTGTTTTCTTTTTTTTCCTGAGCCCTGCCTTCCCTTGAGGGGCTTAAGCAGCATCTCTTCCCCTTCCCCCTGGTTTGTTTTTATGTGATCTAGTAGTGTTTGAGAGTTTCTAATGTTCTGGGCTTTATAGTTCCTGCCTCAGGAATAAGTTGCTATTATTTATTGAATGCATCATATATGCCAGCTACAGTGGATATGTTGTTAGTTTTCCTAGTCAGAATGGCCAGAAATATTGTATAAAAAAGGAGAAAGTATAAAATCAGAGAAGTTAAATAAATCACTTGATATCTGTCAACCATCATCTGTATGCTCTGTGGCATAATGGGTCAAATCCAGCAGCTTGAAACCTGTTTTTATTAAAAAAAATTTTGTTTTTACTGAGACTTTACATATTGTTGTCATGTATTTGTATATTGTCTGTGGCTGCTGTTACTGTTTGACAGCAGAGTTGAATAGTTTCTAAAGAGACTTTGGTTGGCCCTTTAGAGAAAGTTTGCTATCTCTGCTGTATGAGTTATTGCATTTCTTTCTCACAGGCGTCTCTTTTTCCTGTCTCATGTCTCTTCCAGTCCATGACTTGTTAAGGAAGCAGGCTTTTCCTCATGGTCACACTAAGTCCCCTATGTGAACGTATTGATACAATTAGTTCAGCTCAAAAGAAAAAGCACAGGTATCAGAGTGAATTAGCCTAAGTTCTAAATTCTGGTGCCTCCTCTCTGTGGAATGGGAATTACATGCCTTCCTTACTGGATGATTATAAAGACAAAGTGAAAGCGTTAGGGAATGACTGACTCACAAAGGACCCTTTGAGTGGTAGCTTCCATAATTAATTAAAATTAAAGCTTTATTTTTATTTATACTTCATTCAGGCAAGTTCAGAAAAGGCCTGGTGCAGATACTGTACTCTGTAAAAAACCCTCTGCCCTGACCATTGCAGTTCTAGAGAGCCTAGGAAGAGAGAAAACAAATTGGGAGACACGCAGTAGAACCATCTTGACTGGTAGTGGTTTTGTATTGCAGGCCATAGAAGGTAAATTTGTTATTTAGGTGAATGTTAAATTTTTGCTGATTTATATTCAGGGTGAGTAGTGACTAGTGATTTTTAAACTTCTGGGGAGCCACAGGGTTTAGTTTAGGGGGAATAGTGGTAGAGTGTGTCATTCTAACTTTATTATTATTATTATTATTATTATTATTATTTTTGAGACTAGATCTTGCTATTTTTGCCCGTGAAACCGCAGGCTCTCGTTGCCCGGGTTACCATAGACTCAAGCAATTCCCAGCCTCAGCTTCCCAGGTAGCTGGGATTACAGGTGCGCACCACCATGCCCAGCTATTATTTTGGAACTAGGTTTCACTATGGGCCCCAGGTGGGACTCAAACTGCGATCCCTAGCCCCGGCCGCTTCATAGGCTGAAGCTTACAGGTACAAGCCACCGTGCCCAGCCTGTCATTCTAACTTTAACCTTTTTATCTGTCTCATGATTTGGGTTCACTGTGGATTGAGATTGGACATATACTTTTTTTTTTTTTTTTGAGACTAGGTCTCGCTATTTTTGCCCATGGAACCGCAGGCTCTCGTTGCCCGGGGTACCAGAGACTCAAGCAGTCCCCAGCCTCAGCTTCCCACGTAGCTGAGATTACAGGCGCGCACCACCACGCCCAGCTATTTTTTTTGGAACTAGGTCTCGCTACGGGCCCCAGGTGGGACTCGAACCGCGATCCCTGGCCGCTTCATAGGCTGAAGCTTACAGGCACGAGCCACTGTGCCCAGCCTTGGACATATACTTCTAAAGATGTTCTCTGCTGTTGTCATGAGTTTGAGGGTCCACTGGCCATGGTTTGAAAATATAGAATGAAGCCTCCAGATGGTTGAAGTGCAGTGATGAGGCCAACTTTGTGTTTAAAGTACAGACTCTAAAGTTACGCTGTTTGGCTTTTAAGATCTTGACTTCATGGTAGTACAGCTAAGGGCCCCTGCAGGTTACTCAGGGGCTCCTTGTCTTTGTTTTGCCATCCTTTAGATGGAGATAATGGTGGCACTTAGCTCACAGATGATGTTTGTAGGGCAGTTAGCATAATGGTTGCCTGTGCTAAGTGTATAATCAGTATTAGCTCTTATTAGTAGCGCAATTATATAGAATAGTACTTAATGCACTTTGACTTTTTTCCCCTTCCATTTATCCCCATTGCTTATGGCCTAATGAGCAGAGGGTGTTGTACAAATAGGTATTGAATGAATGAATTGTAAAGTTTAGTGTAGTAGAAATGGAAGAGCTCTGAAAATGTGCCTCTTAATCAGAAAATAAATGAGCTACTCATACTCTTCTTCAAATCACTTTTGAAATGTACTGTGGTGGTTATGTGGTGTGTGCATTATAAGTAGCAGAAGGAAAAGTGTGGTATGACTGCTTCAGAGCTGCTTCAGTTTTCATTAGCTGTGCACACCCATTGAGAGAAAGTGTTTATTCCTGCCCAGGTGTCCTGCTCAGCTGTTACTTTCAGATGATTAGAGAGAACTCCCTCAGCTCTGCTAGGTGCTCTGATTTGGTTGGTCTCACAGATAGATCCTTAGGGGAGATTTTGGTTATTTTGTCTTAAGAAATTTTAGCAAAAACTGGGTAGATGGGGTTTAATAAGAATATGAGAATAGAAAGTAGCTCTGGGAATCAACAACTGATTTTAGGTGTTAGGAGGAGTGAACTTCTTTCATTGCAAATGAGAAAATAAATATAAGGTGACAGGGTGAATGGATATAAAGGTAAGTCTGTAAATGCTCAGCAAGTACTGAGTGCTCTTGAGGCCCAGGCACTGAAGGGAAAGCAGAGTTAGACCTTAGGCAGTACTAATGTATGGAGTATCTACTCTGTGTCAGGCACCCTGAATGCAGAAAAGACTACAGAGCTCGTTGTCCAGAGAGATGGGCATCACGGTAGTGAGACCAGGTGCTTATGTAGTGTGGGGAAAATCCTGTAGAGGGAGCAGCTCACGTGCCTTGTTGCGAAACAGTATAAACCCCTGCCTCCTACAGGAGAAGCTGCATTCTTTGCTGATTGCTGCTGAATCTTTCGGTCATGCAACAGATATTTATTTAGATATGGTGGGAGGCACTGAGGTTTGAGTGTTGCACAGAGAGCCTCTGCTCAGTTGGAATGTATACTGTGATAATGGAAACAGGTATTTGTCATATAGTAAATATATACATGAGTATTTGTAGCAGTGGTGAGTTTTATGAAAGTGAGATGTTTATTATAAGTAGGGCATCTTTCCTGGGTATAAAGTAGGGAACTCTAACCTAGTCAGGTAAGGCTTTCCAAAGGAAATCTCTGAACTTTTGTTTCATTCTCTGTCCCCTTAAATTACAGCTCCTTGAGGGTAGGAACTTCATTCATTTTGATGTACCTCTCTAGTGCCTAGAACAGTACCTGGCATTTGGTGGGCACTCAGCAACTGTTTATAAATGAAGTAAGATATGATAGATCTGAATTCTAAAGGAAAAGCAAGGCCTGTTTATCTTGATTATACAAGAACTACAGTAGGTATAGTGCTAGTTTTACTCCAGAACAGGTAGTTTTCAGTAGTTCCTTGAGAGATAAAGGATATATCCCTTGAACTAGAACTGGACTGCTTGAATGTGAATTCCAGCTCTTCTGAGTGATCTTGGCCTTTGCTAAGGCCTATTTTCTTGTCTGTAAACTTAAGATAATAACAGGACCTAAGGACTTATGGGTTTGGATCTATGTTCTACGTCCTCTTATTAAATGAGAAATGCACATAAAACACTTGGAAGAGAGGTCAGCAGATACTAAGTACTCAAAAAAATGGTGGCTTTGATCTTCTGGGTGCCCTGGGTGCTGTTGTACCACTGTTAAAGCACCAGATGGCGACAAAGCACATGTCTTAAGCCTACCCACGCAACTGAAAGGACTGACTTCTCAAATAGGTTTTACTACAGATCCCTGATATGGGCAGTGTGAGGTAATTTATTTTTTTCATTCTCCCCTTGATTTCTTTCAAACTTCTAGTTGAAACACTTGTTTTGAGACTATTTAAAATTTTTATTTGTAAATTTAAAAGTTTTTTAGGTGAAGCAACACATACACACAGTAAAATATCAGGTAATGTGGGAACTTTTGTTAATGGAAAGCATCACTCCTGTTATATGGCCAGCCTTGCCCTATACCTCAAAAGCTTAGCTGTGTTTATTGCCACTGGGTTTTGAATAGCTGAATTTTATGTGTTTTCAACCAAAATATTTAGCAATATAGCTGTTAAATACTATTTCTTGATGTTTACTATATAAAAAGGGCATGAGCTTTTCTGTGCCTACTTTGTGCAAGCTACTGTGTATAAAGTCTGTATTGTCAGGAGACTGGAAAGTGCCTTGAGTGCACTGAGGTAGGAGGTCACCTGGCCTATCCTGAGATGAATATCAGTGAAGACTCTGCAAGATGAGATCTGAGCAGAGATAAAGATAGGACCTGGCTTGACAGACAAGAAGGACAAGAAATAGGTGTTCCTGGCAGGAGGAGTAGTAAGGTAAAAACATGGGTTTCTGCTGTGGACCGGGGGGTATCACTTTGGAACTGTGAGTGGAGGGGAAGTGTGTGAATATGAAGCTGGGAGCAAAAGTGAGTCGGCCATAGGAGCATTGTATATTGTTTAAGAAGTTTCGGATAGGCCGGGCACGGTGGCTCGTCCCTGTAAGCTTCAGCCTATGAAGCGGCCGGTGCTAGGGATGGCGGTTCGAGTCCCACCTGGGACCCGTAGCGAGACCTAGTTCCAAAAAAATAGCTGGGTGTGGTGGTGCACGCCTGTCATCCCAGCTACCTGGGAAGCTGAGGCTGGGGATTGCTTGAGTCTGTGGTACCCTGGGCAACATGAGCCTGCGGTTCCGCAGGCAAAAATAGCAAGACCTAGTCTCAAAAAAAAAAAAAAAAAAAAAAGAAGTTTCGGATCTTGTTCTGAGGATAATAAGGAATTGTGCAAAGGTTTTATTGGTTTATTTGTATTTTATACAGATCACTTTTTTTTGAGACTAGGTCTTACTATGTTGCCTGGGTTAGTCTTGAACCTGTGAACTCAAGTGATTCCTAGTTTCAGCCTCCCGAATAGATGGGATTACGGGCACACACCACCACACTCAGTTTTGCTTGCTAAGTTGCCCCAGGTACACTCAAACCTGTGGACACAAGTTATTCCAGGTGAAGAAACAGAATGTTTCAAGTGTGCTTTAGCTGTGTTGAACCTGACTTCAAATTGGCAGTGGAGCTGTCTAAGTGTAGACCCTAGGACTTCTGGTCTTGGGGGAGACACTACCACTTTCTAACTTTGTCAGCATCATCAGGTTACTGATCAACTCCAAGCTTCAGTTTCTTCTTCTGTTCCATGGGGATGATCAGTGCTCCCACCAAGTCCCTTTGTCCAGTAGAAGGAAGAACATCATAGACAGCCAGCACGGGTCATCCCAGATAGGTGATGAGTGAAAACGGTTTCTTTCTTTCTCAGATTCAGAAAAGCTGGAGTGCCTTGAGGTTGGTTATTCTTTCTAGGAAGTTATCAGTTTTGGGTGGTACAGTGTCCTGTGTAAAATAACTGCTTAAGATGCAAAATGTTGTGTAACTCATACTTCTAGCTCTCACAGGTGCTTAGAGTTTTATCATCCAAAAATGTATGCTTTTCCTAATCTGTATGTCACCACTTACCCTTGGCTTTCCCTTCCTGTCTAGAAAGCATGCGCCTTCATTAAATCAAATCTTGACCCCAGCAACGTGGATTCTCTCTTCTATGCTGCCCAGTCCAGCCATGCCCTCTCAGGCTGTGAGGTGAGTCCAGTTTCTATATGTGTGTGAACTTTAAACTGGAGAGTATTTTTTAAAGAGGGTCATGTCAGATTTTTTTAAAATATCTTCATAAGTGGGGATGGGAATTCTTTTCATGCTTGTGTTCTTTTTTCTTAAGGAAGCGTAGCTTATTTTCCCAATTTTCATGAATTTTAAATAATTTTTTTCTGCAGTTGTTACCTCTCTTCTGGAAAACCTTGATTTTTTTGATCCCCCTTTAATATTTAAACACTTTTGAAATAAAGGGATAATTCCTCACACACACCCACACAACACACACATATACCAGATTTCTAGAAATCTATTTATTAGAAGTAGACAAGTGAAGGGCTGGGCATGGTGGCTCGTGCCTGTAAGCTTCAGCCTATGAAGCGGCCGGGGCTAGGGATCGCAGTTCGAGTCCCACCTGGGACCTGTAGTGAGACCTAGTTCCAAAAAAAATAGCTGGGCGTGGTGGTGCGCGCCTGTAATCCCAGCTACCTGGGAAGCTGAGACTAGGGATTACTTGAGTCTATGGTACCCCGGGCAACGAGAGCCTGCGGTTCCACGGGCAAAAATAGCAAGACTTAGTCTCCAAAAAAAAAAAAAAGTAGACAAGTGACATGTAAGCATCTTCAGAAGTATTGTGCTGAGGTTTCATAGACATTTAACTCTGATGTCAGGAGTTGAGGGTGACGTCATGTACTAGGTGGTGGTGTGACGTGGGCAGTTGCTCTGCATGCCAGTGCCTATTCTAAATCCCTATGTCCCAATCTCTTCTCAGATCTCTATTTCCAATGAGACCAAAGATCTGCTTCTGGCAGCTGTCAGTGAAGATTCATCTGTAACCCAAATCTACCATGCAGTTGCAGCCCTCAGTGGTTTTGGCCTGCCGCTAGCTTCCCAGGAAGCACTTGGTGCCCTTACTGCTCGCCTCAGCAAGGAAGAGACTGTGCTTGCGTGAGTCATCACCTCCAGCACTTCTAGATTTCATTTGTGTTGTCACAAACCTGAGAGGGCTCATTTACCAGTTTAGCAAATACTTTCTGGGTACCTGCCATGTGCCAGATGCCCTAGTAGACACTGTAGATGTCTACCACATACTGAACTAAGTCAGGTAAGTTTCCTACCATGTAGTGCTCACTTAGACATGATCTTCCCGTGCTGGACAGGCAAAAGACAGAATCTGAGTGTGCACATACACAAGCTGCAATATAGAGATGGAGTTGCCTTCTGAGGTTAGAGGTTGAAGCAAAGTAAGGAAATAGCCAAGGGAGAGTGAGCCCATGAATCATGGGCATCTCTTGTTGCGGCTTGGCCAGGACACAGCAAGATGTTGGCACAGAGGCCCTACGCTGAAGGAGGGATATGGATATTTTGAAGTTGTAAGACACCAGCACCCAGTGGGAGAGTTGAGTGCTGGGAGAGGAGAACATACTGGGAATCAGACTCTACTATGCAAAAGGTTTAAGTAAAAGAAAATCTAAAAGGAGCTGTGAGCCACTTGGACACATTATATTTTGTATTGTTGTAACTAACATAAGATTGCTTACTAAACCTGAAAGTGATCATATGTTGTAATTTTTCTGTTAACACTAAAAAGTTCTCATTCACTTTATTTGGTTTTTTGTTCGTTTGCTTGTTTTTTTTTTTGTTTTTTTTTTTTTATGTCCCTCATCTAATGTCAACCCTAAAGAGTGTAGACCACCTGGACTCCTGTTGCCTGTTTAGTAAGTGGTTGGGTGACACCAGTTTCCTGTTGCACAGCAGTTGCATTGTCTTCCAGGTTTTTTGTCTCTTTGTTTTATTTTTGCTAAGAATCAAAATATTTCTGAACTTAATGTCTTTTTTTTTTAAATTCAACCATTAAGAGCTAATTTTTTTTTTATTGTGAATCTTTATACAATTCTTGTTTTCTGGTTTATTGAAATAATAGGTCAGAAAACATTTCCCACAATAATATCTGTCAGAGTAGCTGGCCATAAAAACTCCAGCACCACATTCATCAAATGGACACTCCCGATGAAGGCAACTGATTTTGCTGTTCTCATCCACCTTGTAATATTTCAGGACAGCCAGCTTAACCTTCTTTCTCTTATGTTTATTCTTCTTGAGAGTGGTGTAAGACTTCTTTCTTTTCTTAGCACCCCACACAGCCTCAGGACAAGATGAAGAGTGAACTCCTTTTGAATGTTGTAATCAGACAAGGTCTGTCCATCTTCTAACCTCTTGCCAGCAAAGATTAGTCTTTGCTAATCAGGAAGAATTCCTTCCTTATCCTGGATCTTGACCTTTAAATTTTTTATTGTATCTGAGGATTCAACCAAGAGGGTAATTGTCTTCCCAGTGAGCATTTTCATGGAAATCTGCATTTCAGCGGTGGGCCACTACAGATGGCAGAGTGGAAAAGCTTGATGCTTTTGTTAAGGGCAGGATTCACAGATAGTGAGAGTCTCCCTGTCACTCACATCCTACTCCTATTAGACATTGCGACTGATACTTTTCCCAGGGCTGACTTTTTATACATATTTTGCCTAGTGCTTGGCGCTTGTTCAATTCCAGGTCCCATTATTTTGAACTATTTTGAACATAATCTTCTATGGATTGCTTCCTACTCACCACCTTCTTAGGTCAGAAGTTGCTATCAGTGCCTTTCTCTGATGACATCTTTTACTTGTACAGAAAAACTTTCCCAGTTTCCTCTAGGCAAAAAAGAAACGCTCCCCCCTCAAAACCCCAAAGTAAGAAAAAGAACCATACATCCTCTTTGGAATCAGATTTGGTTTAATACTGACTGTTTATTCTTGCTGTATGACTTTGGGAAGTTATTAATGTCTCTGAGCATCATCTATAAAATGAGACCAATAATCCTATCATAGAACCCATGTCAGGATTACATTCCATAATACCTGTGAGGTAGGCCAGGCACAGTGGTGTGTGCCTATTAAAGGTGATTACTCAGCCTACGAAGTGCGAGGCTAAGACTAGGAATCACTTGAGTCTGTGGGTTTGAGACCCGCCCAGGGCAACATACCCAGACCGAGTCTCAAAAAATAGCTGGGTGTGGTGGCACATGCCTGTAATCCTAGCTACCTGGGAGGCTCAGACTGGGGATCACTTGAGTCTCTGGTACCCTGGGCAGCATGAGCCTGTGGTTCCCTGCGGAACAAAGCGAGACCTAGTCTCAAAAAAAAAAACAAAAAAAAACCCACAAACCTGTGAGGTGTCTAGCATAGTGACTGTTTCATAGTGGGCCTGCAATGAATGGAGTTCCCTCTCCTAAAGAGCACTTCCTTTTGTTCCCTTTCTTAGGAGGGCTATTTACTTCTCTGACTGTGTTGTAGCCGTTTTATTTTGGACTGGGAGCTACTTTATTTGCAGCATGTCCAAGAATGAATAAATAAAGGCTGAAAGAATACTTTTGTATTTCTTTTCTCTTGTAGAAAGCTTATAGGTAGAAAGAACATATCCTTTGGACTAGATAGAACTTGTTCAATTCCAGACTCTCACTCTAGGACCATGAGCAGGCACATTGTTTAACCTTCTAAGCTCCCAGTTTCTGTATATAAAATAAGGAGAATATCTGTTTCATAGAGTTACTGTGAAGAGCAAACTAGCGGGATGCCATATAAAGTTATTACTACTAATTTGCCCTATTTAAGGAAATCTCATATAAATTAGAACTTTTCTAAATGGGTCTTGTACATTTAAGTGAACTTACTCTAGGAAATAAATGTTCATAGACTTGTCTAAAATGGAAAGAAGAAAAGGAACCATCTAAAAAGATGCCATTGTGGTATTTCTTAATACAGCTTCTCTGTGTCATCTCCTGTATATTAGCAAGACAGGCTCCACTTTTTTTTTTTTTTTTTTTAAGACTAGGTCTCGCTATTTTTGCCTGTGGAACTGCAGGCTCATGTTGCCCGGGGTACCACAGACTCAATCTCCAACCTCAGCTTCCTAGGTAGCTGGGATTACAGGCGCACGCTACCACACCCAGCTATATTTTTTTGGAACTAGGTCTTACTACGTGCCCCCAGCGAGACTCGAACCACGATCCCTGACTCTGTGGCTTCCTAGGCTGTGGCTTCCTAGGCTGCTGCTTACAGGCATGCACTACTGTGCCCAGCCTAAACTCCACTTTCTTAATGTTTGAATATGGTACTCTAGAGGGAAAGAAATTGCTCACTGGGGAATACATAATTAAAGCCAGTAACAAAATTTTTCAAAACCTAGATGGATTAATTCCTTCTAAAACTTCTGAGGTTACCAGCAAAGATGCTCATTCTTTCCACAGAAAAGAAAAATGATATCTTAATTGAAAAGTTCTTTCTAGACCACCTTAGAGACCTTTTCTGGGCTCAGCATTTATCATGGGCAAATGTACGATTTTCAGTGTGTTTGAGATTCAGGTTTCTTTTTCTCAAGTGCAGTATAACTGCAAGCATCCCGTAGGAGTCATTGAATACTCTGGGGCTTCCCTCTGTTGTGAATTGTGACTCCTGTTTCCTCACTTGTCATCGTAATGGAATTAGTTTTCCATGGAGGGACTCTAAATTGTTATGATCTCAATGAAAGTAGACAAATGCTCACTCTACACTCCCCAACACGTTGACTAGATAAATGGTGCTTATACCCCAGAGCCCAGTCATCTCTTGGGAATTAGGCAACTGTTGTAGGGTTGAACAGCAGTTTGTTCAACCACCAGGGGTCCTCAGCTTTCTCCATTTCACCCAGAAAAAATGCCATCTGCATTTCCTAAGTTATCTGCATTAAGAGAGTAAGAATCTAATCAAAAGTCTTACATTCACATAGCTAACACATTTCACCTTAAAAAAGTTTGTCTTGTAGACGTATACTCATAAATGGGTAAAAATAGGTGAACAAACCATAAAAAGAAATGAAGTACCAATGCAGGTGAGCCTTGAAAGTTTACACTAAGTGAGAGAAGCTGGACACAGCTCCTTTATTGTTCTGTTTATATGAAATATCTGAAATAGGACAGTCTGCAGGGGGAGAATGCAGACTGGTCGTTGCCAAGGTTGGTGTGGAGGGGGAAAATGGGAAAGAACTACTTACTGGGTGTGGGGCTTGATTTTGGACTATGGAACTCAATAGAGGTGGTGACTGCGCAGCCTTGTGAAGTATACTAAGTACTGCTGAATTACTTACAATGGTTGTATGATGTGAATTTCACTTAAATGAATTAAAATAAAATGCATATATATGACTAAGGTTACAGCATTGAATACTAAATAAAACATTTGTTTATTAACTGGAAGTTGAATAAATGATGTGTGATATGTAAGGATGAAATGCATTCACAGGTACTAAAGGAAAGGTATATGAAGTATGTTATTAGGGCTAAGTGTAAATTGGAGAATGTTATCTTTAAAGGGGCCAGTGTTGTAACCATTTTAGTTCTCTCTGGTCTTTGAATTTTTGACAGGTATATTTTTTAAATTAGAAGTAAATAATAGGAAAACAAAAAAGACTAGATTCTGCATTTGGAACCCAGACATTTGTTCCTTTCACATCATTTAATGCCTGAAGGATGAAGGACATTCATTCTTCCAGCAGGGTGTAAATAGCACAAGTGTTAGCTATCAACATGTGTTTACTAAAATGCTTCCTGTTTATACTGCATTGATCTGGTTTCAGAAAGATTGCTTTAAACTCTACCCAATGGTCTACAAATGTAGATTCCTTAATATTTCTTTGGTTTTGGAATAAGAAAAGTAGAAAATTAATAGCAGCCAATTTCTGACACTATAGTTCCTTGTCCAGCATGGGAGTACCAAATACACCTTGTTGAATTTAATACTTCTTTCTTCTGAGTGTATCTAGTTATAAACCTAATTAGGTCTTAATCTGAGTGTTGCATATATGATGCCATTAGGAGCAAAGTAGATTTAGTGGGGGTTGGGGGTGGAGGTGTGAACCTCTGCTTCTCTGAGCTCACAGTATTTATTACCATTCCTGTTGTCCAGATTGACTTCTTAAGCTATAATGGTCTGTTCCTATCTTTGCTGTATCTTTCCCAATTAGATTGTAAGTAAACTCCTATCTTGTATTTCTAAGGAACAAGTGTGGAATATTTGAGAAGTTGTCCTAGTACAGGAAAGGGTGAGTAAATGAAAAGAGACTTTCCATTTATTGGGGTTCTGCTCTTTTATGTTGTAGAACGGTCCAGGCTCTGCAGACGGCATCCCATCTGTCCCAGCAGGCTGACCTGAGGAGCATTGTGGAAGAGATTGAGGTGTGAATTTATTTTGCCAAATAAATTTCCTATTTTTGAGACCCTTGAGAAGTGTCCTGTAGGTAGACAGACGTGATTTGTTATAGCCAGTTCCATTTCTTTTTGTGCAAGTGACTAATGACTGATTTATGTTCTTTATATCAGAGCCATATGTTCTTGGGAATATTTGTCAGGCTAGGATAGTTACATATCAGTTAGGCCACAAATTGCTTCATTCTTTTGTAGTATAATGTAATAGTTCAAAGTTTTAGAGTCAAACACACCTGAAATTAATTTTCTTTGGGGGGCATGTACTGCTTTGTAATCTCAGGCAAATTATTTAATGGCTCAGCCTCAATTTTCTTACATGGTGACTATAGGAACACGTGAGATTCTCAGATGCCTAGGATGAAGTAAATGCTCAGTTAGTGGTTACTGGTTTTATTTTCCCTCTCCTCTCTTTTGCTCAGACCTGCTCAGAGATTGCTCTCATGGCCTGCATAAACAGGGGTGATGGGCAGTCCTGATCAGACACTGCATGGGCATATTTGCTGCCTGAACATGTTGCACAAGAGAGGAGTATTTTTCTCTTCATCCTTCAGCTGTTTGAATAAGAAAGGAAATGTCTGCTCTGTAGGGTGTACCCATGTGGATGACCATGGAATCCATCTGTGTCATGATGCTTCCTGGGTGCGCTGCTGCCTGCCCCACTGGCCTTCTGTCCAGAGTAGCTGGTGCCCTGAATACCACAGCTCCTGGGCTTGTGCCTGGAAGGAGTGTTCCCAGTAGGTAGTGTCCTCTTCAAAAGTCTGTATGATATACTTTGTGAAGGACCCTATTTGAATAAATATGAAGTGACTGAGATGGTCTCAAGATTTGGAGTCAGCTTTCTCAAAGCTGTCTGTACTGGAGTGACAGTGATTGTGCCTTTCTGTTTTCACTTGCGTTCCAACATGTTTCCATTTTGTTGTGACAGGACCTTGTTGCGCGCCTGGATGAACTGGGAGGTGTGTATCTCCAGTTTGAAGAAGGACTGGAAACAACAGCATTATTTGTGGCTGCCACCTACAAGCTAATGGACCATGTGGGGACTGAGCCATCAGTTAAGGAGGTGCCTATCTTAACATTTCTCAGGCGTAAAACCCAAAGGAGTTGACTTTATCTCCTAATGATAGCTTATTGCAAAGAGGGCTGTTGGGTTCGTCTTTGGAAGATAATTACTTCATATCTTGCATTAGGTATTGAGAAATAGATGTAATTGTCCTCAGTTCTCAGTGGGGTCAACATGGAAATAAATCATTATAGTTGCTTTAAATGGGGTGTCATGAAGTAGTGGCAAGAAGACCAAGTGTATACTCTTGTTTCCCTGCCCTTCCTGATACTTTCTACTGCTTGTCTCATGAGTTATCCATGTTGGTGGCCCAGACAAATCCTCTTACTTTTGAGAACTGCCCTTACTTCAGAATTGCCTGTTCTCCTTCCTGCCCCCTCATCCTTAGCAGTGACTGAATCTTAGTTAATCTTCTCCGATTGACAGAGTTCACTGAGAGCCGTGTGTGTCTAGACATCTGCCAAGAGTTAATTCTTTTTTCTTTTTTCAAAAGGATCTTGTTAACCTGAAAGAACCTTTAGCTGGAATGTGTGTGGGAAGTCTTTTGTGTAGGGCCCCCCTTTGAATCTGTTGTCTGTGAGGTTACCAACCCTTGAACTAAAAGGACTTAAAATACAAGCTGCTGTTATTTAAATTTTAGGAGGAGAGATTGGGGTTACAAGTTAGAACTTTCATTTCTTTTATGCATTATGGAGTTGTATGTCCAGTTTCTTCAAGTAAACAGTAAATAACTGTCTTGAGTGATTTGAATTAATTTCATATGTTTTCTGGAGGATATGATCTAATAATTGACTCATGTGTCAGCAATCTTAGTGTCTTTCCCTTCATCTTAAGTGTAGGAGGACTAGGATACTTGCATTTAATTTTTATTATGAGTCTTAGCGTACAAATCATTTGGGGATTATCTTATATATAGTACAGCAGGTGAATTGATGATGTGTACATATACAACTTCAACTTTCTCTTGCTTTATTTCCAAGCTCCTACAAACCAGGTATTTGGCTGGGACAATTTTGCTTGTCATTGCTTTTGACACAACTATTCTGGTGAATAGTCACCCATTTTAATATGTCAGCAGCCTAGTGATGGAAAAATGTAATCAGTACAATTAAAGAAATTTATTTCATATCGTCTGTGAATAACACTGTTGGGAACAAGGGATTTCTTTTGTTAGGTGGTAGATTTTTAAAAACAAAACTGTAGTGGAAAATGTTTCCTCTTAAATTAACATCCTCCACAGTTTTAATAACGATTTTAGGTTCCACTTTAAAAAAAAAAAATGCTTTCAGTTTCCTCCTGTAAGAGCCTATTTAGTTTGTAATGGGGAGTTAACTTCTTTCTAATATGCTTTTTTGGCTATAAGGTTTGTAAATAAAAACAGGCCCAGTATACTGCTTAGAGGTGGGTTGAAAGGGAAGATCGTTAAGCTGGGAAGGTGAAAGGAATGAAGAAATACATTTTATTGAAGGACTTTAGAGACAAACAGACCTGTGAATTTTGGCTTTTTTCATTTATAACTTGTAGTAATTATCTTCTGTTACTTGTTTTATCATTTGAAAAATACCAATAATATTAGTTTTTTTCAGAGTTTCTGTCAAGATTTTAGTTAATGCATGTAAAACCCTTGTCAGAGTGCCTGCCACATGGAGGCATTTAACAAATGGTTAGTATTGGAACATTTTATACTCTACTTTTGTATCTCAGAGGCTATCTGGAAGTAGCTTGTATTTGCATAGTAAACATTGGAACATTTTATACTCTACTTTTGTATCTCAGAGGCTATCTGGAAGTAGCTTGTATTTGCATAGTAAACATTCAGTAAAATGGTTGACAAGTGAACATGTGAATTTCAGTTTATACTGGGAGATAGAAAAATATAAGCATACCCAAGTTTTAAGGTTTTTTTTTTTGTTTGTTTTTTGAGACTAGGTCTTGCTATTTTTGCCCATGGAACCACAGGCTCACGTTGCCCAGGGTACCACGGACTCAAACAATCCCCAGCCTCAGTTTCCCAGGTATTTGGGATTACAGGTGCATGCCTCCACATCCTGCTATTTTTTTGGAACTGTGTCTCATTATGTTGCCCTGAGCGGTACTTGAACCGCGATCCCTGGTCCCCGCCGTAGCTTACAGTCTGCTGCTTACAGGCATGTGCCACCGTGCCCGGCCCCAAGTTTTAAGTTTGAATGCAGAATATTTGCTTCCCAAGCCAGGAGGGTTGGCGCATGCCTGCAATTCAAGCTCTAGGAGGCAAGAGGCCAGGGATCACTTGAGTTTGTGGGTTCGAGACTACCTGGGCAATATAGTGAGACCTGGTCTCAAGCCAGGTGCAGTGGTGGGCACCTGTAATCCTAGCTACCTGGGAGGCTGAGGCTAGGGATCGCTTGAGTCCGTGGGATCGGGCAACATAGCTAGACCTAGTCTCAAAAAAAAAAAGAAAAATATTTGCTTCCTTTCCCTATCAGTTTTGACCAGTGACTTAAGACCTTCCATGTGAATACCTAGAAACAGGCAAGAAATGACTCAAGTTAGGTTGCCTCTCACTTCCTACTGAAGGAAGATCTGGAGTTGTACTTTTTTTTTTTTTTCCAGGATCAGGTTATCCAGCTAATGAATGCAATCTTCAGCAAAAAGAACTTTGAATCACTCTCAGAGGCCTTCAGTGTAGCCTCTGCTGCTGCTGCACTTTCCCAGAATCGCTACCATGTGCCTGTTGTGGTTGTACCTGTGGGCTCTCCTGCTGACACTCATGAACAGGCTGTTCTTCGGGTATGGCTTCCTTGTTTAAAATTAACTGATTTCTAGTGTAAGGCTGTTAAAAATCTGTGGATGGTCACACAGCCCCTTGAGGACACACCCAGAGTAGGACTCATTGGCTTAGGTCTGGAAATGGGCATATGAACACTGAATGACTGACTAGTTACTGAACCTTGCAGATCTATCCAAAAATTTTTTTCTGTCCAAAAATGGTAAAAATAGTACTTTTTAAAATAGTAGACTTTGAATAGATTAAATGCAGGAAATTTGCATTTCTGGGTTTATAACTCTAGGTGTGTAGAGAAGTTTTACTTCTAAAATGCATTTTCCAAGTACTGAAGATTTCTAAATAGATTGTTTTGAGACAACTATTTTAATTCCTAAGTAATTCTGGGGCTTATAATTTTTTGTTTGTTTTTGTTTTTGTTCCCCAGGTGGACAGGGCCTGATAATTCTTAAATACACTTAATCTTAGCCAAAAGACTGAGAAGTGGTATATAATTCTTAAAATATATAAGAGGATCCTCCTTCCCTGATGCTGACAGTGTATCTTTGTGCCTTTTCATAGCATAGCTTTCCCTCATTAGCAGTAAGCATGTACTTCTCTTTTGTGTGAACTCTTAGAACAGAGCAAATGTACAAATCATGAATTTTCATCTCAAATGACCTATTTATTGCTGTTATTAGAAAGCAGTGATAAGCTAAGAGGCATATAAGAAAATAGCATTTTGTTTATGTATGAAGGTTGGTGTTCCACGTATGATAGTTCCATCTATCCCCATCATTCTGCTTTGGTGACCCCTGCAGATGTCCTCCTGAGGAAGTACCCCATACTTCACATTTGCCCCTCTTCTTCCTACTTTCACTCAATAAAGACTGGGATGTAACCTGGCCAACATAGTTCCCCATGAGTCAAGGGGCACCAAGAGAGCAAAATAGAGCAAAATAGTACTTGGTGTTGAAGCTATATAGACTGAACATTGAGTCTTAGACCAACTACTTAACTGGCCATCTAAAGAGCTGAGCCTGCTATCTGGCACATAATTAATTTTCAACAAATTCATTTATAATTTAATGTTAGCCATATTTCATCAGTAGTCTTCCCATCGCCAAACTTCCTTAAAGGTTTTTTTTTTTTTCCCCTGAATAATATTTTTTTAAAAATACTTGAATATACTGCTTGAAACAGAGATCAGAAGGAAGGAAACTTAACTATGTGATCTGGGGGTAGACATTTTCTCTATAACGTCCTATAGTCTGTCTCATTCCTGGTTTGTATTTTTTCCTGTATTTGATTTTCCTGCATTAGAGATTGGTGAGAATTTCCTGAAAATGTGGTGTTTCTTCCCCTGCAGTGTTTGTTCCCTATGGATAAAGCACCCAAAGAACAAAGTTCTCTGCTTCTTTAATCTTTGTTACTACAGATAATTTTCTAATTTATTTCCAGTTGCAAGTTACCAATGTTCTGTCCCAGCCACTGACTGAGGCCATTGTAAAACTAGAGCATGCTAAATCTGTTGCTTCCAGAGTCACTGTCCTCCCGAAGACATCTTTCAGTCTTGTAGGGTAAGTCCTGAGCATGTGTTTGCAGGTGCCAACATGCTTGCTTTGGAAGTTAACCAACAGTAGCCAGACTATCCCAGAATAATGTAGTTATTATTATTATCACCATCATAAACAAATTTATGTATTAAGTAAACTTGACTATTCATATCCATATCCTATAGCTTTATACAAGAACTTGAGTTTTAAGATTAAAGGAATTTTGGTTTAGCTTTACTGTTCCCTTGTCTCTTGTCCCTTGTCTAGTTATGTCTTGTCATTGTAATGTAATGACAATGATTAATCTTGAATTTACTATTTTTCCTGGTATATGGATGATAATCTTTTTTTTAGTGATAAATACAGAGAAGCAACATAAAGAAATATAAGTCACCCATAATTCTACCACCCAGAGATAACTACTATTAATATTTTTGTCAGTCTTTTTTTCTGTTCTGATAAATATTTTTTAATTGAATTAGGATTATGCGCTATCTAAAACTGTATTGTGAACATTTTCTCCATGGGATTGAATGTTTTTCCACAATTGTATTTTTAATGGTTGCATATTGTTCTCTCTATATTTTAAAACTTAAGAGTCAATTTTTGTATGAAACTTTCAGGGTTGAACTAGTAATAGTAAGTTAGTAAGATTGAAAACTTGAGTTTTAGAGGAAATGGATTTCTTAGTCATAAAATTACACAGGCAGTTTGTGAAATTAAAAAGCAAAATTATTTTAAGGAATGGTTAGTGGAATGGTAAAAGACTTTTGGAGATTTTGCTGTGTGGCTACAGTTAAGATTTCTGTCTTTTCCGCTTTGTAATAAAAGTTTGATATGTCCTCTTTAGGAAATTCACAAGACAGGAGAGTAGGAATAATACAAAAACTTACTTGCAGTTATACTACCCTACATGAACCTCTGTGGACTTTCTTTATATAATTGGGCTCATACTGTAGACTTGACTAGCTGAGGGAGGTAGGGTTTTTAGGAGCAAAGAAAACAAAGGAGAAGATGACTTTGGAGACTTGCGAGAACAGGTCATTTTAGCTTGTTCTAAAATTTTCCTAACATTAGCATCTGATTGATCAGAAAGCTCCTTGAGTGTGATGGTTCATCAAAAGTGAAAAAGGGCTGTGGCCCTGGACTAGCTCAAAGACTACTTCACTTTGTAGCCCCTGTTTTACTCTCAGGGCCTGTGTGGGTGCTTATTAATCCTGCTGACTTTTCACAGGGATTTTTTTGAACTTAACTTCATGAATGTCAAGTTTTCCAGTGGTTACTATGACTTCTCTGTCAAAGTTGAAGGTGACAACCGCTATATTGCAAATACTGTAGAGGTAAGTGCTTTTCTTGTCATGTCCACTGTCATGTTAACATATCCAAGGAAGTAACCAAATAATCGTTTATCTTGTGTACCAACATCACTTTGTGACCCTGCTAATGTGAATATATATGTTACATGAGGGAGGCTTCAAATTATGTTGTTTGATGGACTTGACCAAGAACTTGCTTCATAGCATGTTTTCCTTTATTTGCAAATTAACTCATTTTCTGTTATAATTTGATATTAGCATCTTACATAAAATTTAGTTAGTAGAAAAATAGAAATCACCCATAATTCCATTGAACCATAAATATTCTTCCAGTGTTTTTGTGTAGACTTTGAAAGGTTTAGAGAAGTGCTTCATGCTAATTAGGTGATAAAAAGCATCAAGTGACACATAGCACTGTGAAGAGGCTGTTTGGGTATCACACAAGAGAAAATCAATAATCTTTCATAATGGATTATTTCATATGTTTAGCTGGCTATAGTAGTGTTGAAGATGGAAATGGTTTTAAGGGTGAAAAGCTGTGCCTCGTTTATTTGATGCTTTGTTGGAATGAGGTATTTTGTCCCAATGGTTTCCCCACCTGACTTTTGCCCCTTTAGGTTCCATGACTTTCATTTTTAACCTTTCTGGTTAGAATTTTATTTAAGATGAATGATATATTTTGCTTCTTTTTTGAACTATGAAATATGGTTTAACCTTTTACTTGTAAATTTTAACTGTAACCCTGTTGGGGTTTTATGTGTTTTGTTTACATTATTTTATTCTTACAACTCCAAAGGTGAATGGGGTCATTTTCATTTCATAGATGAGACTCAAAAGGGCAGACTAATTTGCTCAAGGTCATCCAGTCTGTTCTTAGGTAGAACCCCAGCACAATATCAGTTTGTTACTAAATATTTCATTTTGAAATCAGTCTAAAATTATGAAAAAGTTCAGAAACTATTCTTCTATCCTTGACCCAGCTTCCCCCAATATTAATACCTATATAATTATCAATACCAAGAAATTGACATTAATATAAATATTAAGTAACCTATCGACTTTAATTCAAATGTCACTAGTTAACATACTGATAGCCCTTTTCTGGTCCAGTGTTCAATGTGGGATCATGTGTTCCTGTAGCTGTCATGTGCCTTTCACTTCCTCCATTACAGATAATCTGTCTTTCATGGCCTTGACACTTCTGACGAGTAGCCAGTTTCAGAATGTCCCTAACTTTGTGTTTGTCTGTTTCCTCATAATTGAATTAAGTGTACTTTCCTTTGCAAGAATATTCTTGATTTCACCCCTATAAAGTTGCTGTTTTTCTGCTTTATAATTGTCTTACTGAGTGACGTTTTGAGAGACTGTTAAATGTCCTGATGATCTTGCCTGCCAGTTATTACTGTGGTATTTTCAAAAGGTGATTTTCTCTTTTCGTTCCTTCTACATTTATTGATTGGAATTCTACTGTAAAAGTGCTATCTCCCCTCCCATTTATTTATTGATTCAATTATTTATAGCATTTCGGACTCATGGATATTAATTTTACCTTATAGGTTATGATCCATTACTGTCATCTTTTATTTTGTTGCTCATATTTTCCCAGATTTGACCTTTGGCAGTCTCCTCTACTTGGCTTCTGTGACACTCTCTTAATGAAAAGACAAGGCAGCTAGAAAGTTTGACCTTTTCAAAAGTGGCATTGCTTAACATAGATAGGTAGATTAAATACTTATATTTAATAAGTTTGGCAGAAAAGAAGATCTTTTCTAGAACTTAGTCTCTGCCTTTTTTATAATTGGTGTCTGCCTTTTCAGGACATGAGACAGCTGATCCTGGTCCATTCACTTACCTAAACATGGGTAGAAATTATTGTAGTTTATACCTTAAACCTTTACAATATGGATTCTTTGAATCTTAGTGTCTTTGATTAAGGAACCCTGTTTGCAAATGAGCACATTTTGTGTGTGTGCCTGAAATCACTTTCTCCTACTTTTCTAATCTTTTCCCTTTTTTTTTTGAGACTGGGTCTCACTGTTTTTGCCTGTGGAACTGCAGGCTCACGTTGCCCGGGGTATAACGAACTCAAGCAATCCCCAGCCTCAGCTTCCCAGGTAGCTGGGATAACAGGTACACGCCACCATGCCCAGTTATATTTTTTTGGAACTAGATCTTGTTACGTGCACCCGGCGGGACTTGAACCACGATCCCTGACCCCTGCTGTGGCTTCCTAGGCTGCCACTTACAGGCATGCGCCACCAGGCTGGGCTACTTTTCCAGTCTTGACAACCTATCCATTTTAAGTACCATCCTCATACATCACAGTGGTTATTTTTGTTTTGTTTTTTTAATTTTTAATTATTTTTAGTTGAGGTAATATTGGGATACCCTCATCAGGTATCACCACCATGTTGTACCCACTACCAACCATCGCCGTTGTTCTTAACCTGTATCTTCCTTTCCACTTTTGACTTCTGGTTTGTCACCAAGTCTTGTTGATTCTACCCTTGAGTGTTTTTTTGGCAGGAGCCCCTTGTCTTCAGTTCTAGTGTACCTACTCAACAAGAGCCCATATGCTCTGTGGTGTGATAAGGTCATTAAAACAAATTTCATTGTCTTCAATTTCTATCCTTTCCATTTAATCTGTCGTAGAGTCACATGTTCCTGTAGTTAAACATTTCTTTTGTTTCCTTTTGCCTCAGAGTGAGATTCACCCTCAGCCTGACTGAGAAGATCCTCACAAAGAACATGATCCCACTGCTGTGTGGGTGCACCCCCATCCTCAGACATCCTTTCTGTGCGCATGCCATTAGGCTTCCTTTCCTGTTTCCTGCAAGAGGAGTGCTCTTCCCCTCTTGGTCCATATTTTGAACTCTGAACTATATGCTTCTAAGGTCTAGTTCAAATATTGCTCCTTCATCTGTGTTCTCATAGATTTTATTTTTTAGTATGGATTATTTCAAATATACAGAATAGAACAGAGAATGATATAATGAATCCTCATGAGGTTACTTTTGGTTCTTTATTTTTGGTATGAAATGGAACCCTGTAGATTGAATTTAAGCTCTATGTTCCTTAAACATTTTTTCTTCCCTTTCCCTACAGGATTTGGGGTCTCTTGTTCTAATGGTAGTTTTTATATTTCTGCTATACACATACATATTTTGAAACAATACATTGCATTGATTTTCACTTTCTCAAATATTATGCATTATTCATATGTGTAACCTTTTGCAAGGCTTGTTTTCACTGTTTTATGATTGCCTGTTTTATAATTCTACATGTAGAATTAACTACAGCTATATGCATAAGAATGGAAAATTTTCATAATATTGCCTTTTATGAATGAATCGAATTTCATTAATTCATTTTCTTGTGGGACATTTAGAGTTTCACTGTTGCAAATAGGGCTACTATGAACATCTCTTACATATTTCTTGTATGCATGTTTTGTTTATCTACAGTGAAATTGTTTATCTACAGTGAAATTGTGTACAGTGAAATTATAGGGTGTTTTCATCTTCCAGTTATTAGCTATTAAAATTTTTCTTCATATCTTTACCAATATTTGATATTATAGGCTTTTTTTTTTTTTTTTTTTGAGACTAGGTCTCACTGTGTTGCCCGAGGAACCACAGACTCTTGTTGCTGGGGATACCCCAGACTCAAGCGATCCCCAGCTTCAGCCTCCCAGGTAGCTGGGATGACAGGCACGCACCACCACGCCCAGCGATTTTTTGAGACTAGGTCTCACTGTTTTGCCCAAGGCGGGTCTCTAACCTGAGAACTCAAACGATTCTTAGTCTCAGCCTCCTGTCCTAGGCTGGGATTAAAGCCATGTGCTACCGCGGCTGGCTATTATACTTTTGATAATCTAGTGTCTATGAAATGATAACCTTGTTTTAATGTTTTTCCTTAGTTACTAGTAAGAGCAAGCATCTTTTCTTTACTGGCCACAACTTTGCTCTTTCAAATTCTATGTCTTTTGTCTGTTTTTCCTTTTTTCTGGTTAGTCTTTATTGGTTTTTTAGTAACTGCAGGCATAGTTTGGCTATCTTGTGATTCAGTTCCAGACCACCACAGTCATTTGACTAGTGTAATAAAATGAGTGACACAAATATTTTGGTTTCCCAATGCATATAAAAGTGTTTAAAGAGCATATAAAAGTGTTTACGGGCATGGAGGTGCATGCCTGTAAGCGGGAGCATAGGAAGCTGTGACTGGGGCTAGGGATTGCGGTTTGAGTCCTGACAGGGGCATGTAGCGAGACCTAGTTCCAAAAAAGATATAGCTGGGCGTGGTGGCACGCGCCTGTAATCCCAGCTACCTGGGAAGCTGAGGCTGGGGATTGCTTGAGTCTATGGTACTCCAGGCAACATGAGCCTGTGGTTCCACAGGCAAAAATAGCAAGACCTAGCCTCAAAAAAAAAAGTGTTTAAGGAGGTGGGGAGGACTGAAAAAAAAAGTAGTGCTTAAAATATACTATAGTCAATTAATGCAAAAGCATTGTATCTAAACAAAAAGTAGCCTGTATGCCTTAATTAAGTGTGACAGAGAAATGAAATGAGCACATGCTGTTGGAAAAATGGTGACAATAAGCTTGCTTGACAAAGGGTTGCCACAATCCTTCAATTTGTAAAAATCTCACTAAAGTGAAGTACAACAGAATGAGGTGTGCCTTTGTATAGTCTGAATATGGATCTAAGCATTCGATATTTTTCCAGTGTTGCTTTATGGCATCCTTTGCTGTGTAAACTTGAATGAGGTCTAGTTTAAAAGTTTCTTTCCCTTAGTAGTTAGCCCTTCTCTTTTGTGTTTTTAAAAAATCCTATACAGAGCTTCAAGATAAAAATGGTATTCTCCAATATTCTTCTAACAGATTTTAAGTTTTATTTTTTTATGGTTGCTATATAGTAATTTCTGTTGCTATGGTATTTTATATTTTATCTATATTTCCTTAATGTTTTGCATCATTGGTATTTGTTGTTCACCCATGTTGCATGTTGCTTGCTTTCTTTTTTTTTTTGGAGACTAGGTCTCGCTGTTTTTGCCCATGGAACCGCAGGTTCACGTTGCCCGGGGTACCACAGACTCAAGCAACCCCCAGCTTCCCAGGTAGCTGGGATTACAGGCGCGTGTCACCACGCCCAGTTATTTTTTTGGAACTAGGTCTCGCTACGGGCCCCAGGTGGGACTCGAACTGCTATCCCTAGCCTGGGCCACTTCATAGGCTGAAGATTACAGGCACGAGCCACCGTGGCTGGTTCATGTTGCTTTCTTATTGGGTTTGGAACTCACTATGGGCCAAGACCAAATCTTCTAATTTTCAGTGCTTAGTAGTTTTCAGACCACACTAAAGGAGAAAAGGAAAAGATGTTTGCCCACATAATAGGGCGTTTATAACTCTGATAATTCATCTTTCAGGGGTGAACCTTTTACTTTTTTTTTTTTTTTTTTTAAAGAGACTGAGTCTCACTATGTTGCCTCAGCCTCCCAGGTAGCTGGTATTACAGGTATGTGCTACCATGCCCAGCTACCCTATACAATTTTTAAGTAATAGCTTTTTTAAAGATTAGTTCACATATCATAACATTTATCCATTAAAAGTATAAATTTAGTGGTTTTATTTATAGAATTGTAAAACCACTACTACTGTCTAATTCTAGAGTATTTTATCACCTCTAAAAAGCAACCCCTTGTCTATTAGTAGATACTTCTTATAAGGGTATCTCTTTGCATTTCTTTTTTTTTTTTTTTGAGACTAGGTCTCGCTATTTTTGCCCGTGGAACCGCAGGCTCTCGTTGCCCGGGATACCACGGACTCAAGCAATCCCCAGCCTCAGCTTCCCAGGTTGCTGGGATGACAGGCACGGGCCACCACGCCCAGCTATTTTTTGGAACTAGGTCTCACTACAGGCCCCAGGTGGGACTCGAACTACGATCCCTAGCCCCAGCCGCTTCATAGGCTGAAGCTTACAGACACGAGCCACTGTGCCTGGCCCCTCTCTTTGCATTTCTTTACAATTCTGGCAAGTCTTTTTTATTCCTAGGATTCATTCATATTAGTTTATATTTTTCTTTATGACTGAATAATATTCCATTGCATGGGCATCTCATTTTGCTCACTCATCAGTTCATGGATGTTTGGCTTATTTCCACTATTAGATTATTAATGGACAATGCTGCTCCGAATATTTGTACAAGTTTTTTTTTGAACACCTGTTTTCAGTTCTTTTAAGTTCATCTGAAATGAAATTGTTGGGTCATATCATTACATTACTCTGTATTGAACATTGAGGAACTGACAAACTTTTTCAGAGGAGCAGCACAGGTTTTACATTTCTGCTGGCAGTTGGCAGTGTGTGAGGGCTCCAGTTTCTCTACTTATCAGCTCTTTTCATTTTAGCTATCCTAGTGGGTATAAATTGGTATCTTGTGATTTTAATTTGCATATTCCTGTGGCTTGATGTTAAGGGTATTTTCATATGTTTATTGGTCATTTGTATATCTTCCTTGGAGAAGATAGCCTTTGTCCATTAAAAATATACTTTTTGATTATAAAGATGTGAAATTTATATAAATAATTTAATAAAAAATATACTTTTTGTCTTTTTATTTCTTCCCTCCCATTCAGTAAACCTTTTACTTGCTTTCCCTTTTACATTGTCTTTATACTGTTGAGTTATAGTTCTCTTTATATTCTGAGTATAAATTCCTGATCAGTTATATGTAAATATTTTCTTACACTTTATATGTTGTCTTTTCACTTTCTTTACCTTGTCTTTTGAAACAGAAAAGGTTTTAAAATTGCAGTATCTTTATTATTGCCTCTTGCTTCAAGTGTTTTAATAAGAAATCATTGCCATACTCATGAAGATTTATTCTTACTTCTTATACAGATTTTATAGGTTTGACTCTTATATTTAGGGTCAATCCATTTTGAGTTAATTTTTTAGTACGACTTGAGGTAGGGGTGCCAACTTCCTTCTTTTGTGTTTTCCAATGACCATTTGTTGAAAAAGCTATTTTTCCCCCATTGAGTTCTCTTAGTATGCTTGTCAAAAGTCGATTGACCACAAATAATAAGGGCTAGTTTCTAATCTTATGATCCTATTCATTGATATTTTATACGAATACCAATATTATGCTGTCTCAATTACTGTGACAGCTTGCCTTTTCATAACTTAAAATCTGGTGTTTGTTCAGGTGTTTTTATGGTTGTGGGAAAACTATCCAAGTACTAAATAGCAGAAATGGTTAATAGCTAGTACTTGTATAACGGTAATAAGGTACCATAGAGGCCATTTCTGTCCTTTTCCTTTCTGGCAAATGGAATAAGTGTTATAAAATCTTTTTCCCTCTTCATCATTTAGAGAGTTATATGTGTGTATGCATGTGTGAATGCTCTGATCACTTTCACATATGTGAAAGTGTGAAATTACCTTGGTAATTTCAGTAATAGTCACACTTAGAGTCTCAGAACAGGTCAGCAGGTCCTGTTTATTCTCTTGAGAGATACTTGATGTTGGGCAGAGTGTATTGATACAGTGGTTTGGTATGAAAGGCCTGTAATAGCATTCATTGATATAGTACTTACTAGCAGGGGAAGCATGGATTTTAGAAACTGTCATTAGCATTAATTGCCCTAATGCACCATCATTTTTGA
Organism: Uropsilus gracilis; assembly: GCA_004024945.1. NCBI lineage: Eukaryota > Metazoa > Chordata > Mammalia > Eulipotyphla > Talpidae > Uropsilus > Uropsilus gracilis. The sequence continues at coordinate 28,131 of PVHY01003905.1, forward strand.
CAGTAATTAGCTAAACAGGGAGACTATCATTCTTAGCAGAAAGATCATTTCCTGGCATTAAAATGTTTTTTTGAGATTATGTGGCCAGCAAAGGACAACTGACATGATTCACACTAAAACAGGCAAAGAAAGGATAACTAGCATGATTCATTGTGAAACAGGCTTAGCTCCCTTTAAAGTGACTAAATAAAGCCAGGTACACTGGCACGTGCCTGTAAGCTTTAGCCTTTTAAGCAGCTGGGGCTTGGGATCCGCGGTTTGAGTCCCATTTGGGGCAACACAGTGAGACCTAGTGCCAAAAAATAGCTGGGTGTAGTATTGTGCGCCTGTAATCACAGCTACCTGGGAAGCTGAGGCTGGGGATTGCTTGAATTCATGGTACCCCCGGCAATGTGAGCCTGCGGTTCCACGGGCAAAAATAGCGAGACCTAGTCTCCAAAAATGAATGAATGAATGAATGAATGAATGAATGAATGAATGAATGAATGAATGAATGAATGAATGAATAAATAAATAAATAAATAAATAAATGAGTAAGTAAAAAAATCACTAAACAAGTCCCTTTCCTATTACAAAAACTAATCTTGCAGTTTTAGTTTGAAGAAGGAAGCAGCTAGCCAGTAGGGATCCTACACTCTATTCTTTATAACAGGTCTTTGAAAAAAAGTTGTGATTTTTATTTTTCACTTTGCTTTTGAGTAGCACAAAATGCTTTTCTTTTGAATATTTCCAGAGACCCATTTGTAGTAAGATTTTAGGAGCAGAATGACTTACTTTATTTATTTATTTATTTTTTTGAGACTAGGTCTCGCTATTTTTGCCCATGGAACTGCAGGCTCACATTGCCCGGGATACCACAGACTCAAGCAATCCCCAGCCTCAGCTTCCCAGGTAGCTGGGATTATAGGCGCACGCTACCATGCCCAGCTATATTTTTTTGAAAGTAGGTCTCACTACGTGCCCCAGGGAGACTTGAACCGCGATCCCTAGCCCCAGCCACTTCATTGGCTGAAGCTTACAGGCATGAGCCACCATGCCCAGCTTAGAATAACTTATTTTAACCTGGTCTCTCTTTAAGAACAGCCCTGTATGTATTCTGTACATCAAAAAAATAAAGCTTTAAATTAGTCAGACTTTTAAAATTAGGACTGAGAGCAAAAAAGAAAGACTTGAATTCATTGCAGTTTTTCTTTTGTTATATTCTATGTGCCTATATTGTCTGGGAATGCTTATGATGTCTCAAGAATAAACTTACAGTTGAATTTTGATTAGCCTCAGTGACCATGGTGTTGTGAAAAATGTATAGCCAGGATTCTAAGTAAAAACTCAGAAGTTTGTGCCTTCTTTATTATTAGGACATTGATATACCCTATCCAAGTTTTTAAATAGCAGTATATATTCAGTTCCTATAAGAAAAAGTGATTATTTTAAAGATTATAATGAATACAGAAATGTTTGTGAAGAAGATAAGAATCTCATTTATCAAAGAATCTCATTACTCAAGATAATCAGTGTTTTTTAAAAAATAGTAAAATATGAGCCGGCCATGATGGCGTGTCCCAGTCTAGGACAGGAGGCTGAGACTGAGAGATTCGTGGGAGACTCGCCTGAGTCCATGGGAGACCCACTTGAAGCAACATAGGGAGACCTAGTCTCAAAAAATAGCTGGGCGTGGTGGCACATACTTGTAATCCCAGCTACCTGGGAAGCTGAGGCTGGGAATCGATTGAGTCTGGGGTACTCCAGGCAACATAGCCAGACCTAGCCTCAAACTAAATAAATAAAATAAAATCAAAAGGAAGTAGTAAAATATGCATATAGTTAAAAAGACTAAAAGCCCAGAAAGATATATTAACTGTGTACACAAAGAAAAAGTATACTTCACAACAAATATGTCCATATCCTTTGCTATTTACACAAAGGAAGTAGTCAGTAGATAGCTGTATTCATTGTATTCACAATAGAGGTTCCTACTTTTAAGGGTCCAACTTGATGGCCTTCTCCTCAGTCTTATTGCTCACCCAGTTGCCAAGACTATGACAGACAGTGATGCTAATTTAATTGGCAATAGATGGCTATGTATTCAAAAATAGAAGGTAATAGCTCCATATCTCCATAGACACCTGCCTTGTTCTTAATTGCTTTGTGGTAATTCGCAGTGTCTTTGTACCATTATTTATTTAATTAGTCTCCTATTGTGGGCATTTAAATGGGACAGTCATTTCAGGACCATATTTACAAATTTGTTTAAATGAGTGAGCCTTTAAGAGGATGAGTCACAGAAGTGAAGAGGGAATTATCTGGTTAACGTTAATGAGGATGGCAGAACAGTTAATTATGAAGACAGATTATTTTCAGAGCATCGAATACTGCTCAAGTCCTACCTCTCTCAAAACTGGAGAATTGCCTGAAGCTTTTGCTCAACCAAGGCCTTTCCTTTCCCAGGGTCATAGTTACTTCTCCTTTGTTTCCCAGAGCTTTGTATCTCCCTCCACTAAAGCAGCAGCCTGGTCGTCTGTAATTAAACTTTGTGTTTATATTCCTCCCTTTAGGATAAGAAGTACACCTAGCATATCAGTATATCCTCTGCCCATAGGCACTCCAGATGCTTTAGGGGTGTAAGAAAAGTGGGATTCTTAAGAAGGCAATAGCCTCATCATAGTTCTTTGGCTACTTCTTTGTGGAACTTTCCACTCCAGTTTTTCTCAGGTGGAAATGGTATGGTAAGCTTACTCAGGTTCCAAATCGTATGTGAATTGTGAAGCTGTTTTTCAGTAGAGAACCCAAAGAAACAAAGTGCCAGCTCTGCCCTTAGGGCTTCTTCAACTTAATGACCATCTATTCCCAAACCCACTGCCATAATTCACCCAGTTACCTAGACTTAGTGACAAGCAATGATGCTAATTATAATTCTGCGAACTGGTGGCTGTGTATTCAAAAATAGAAGGTAATATTCAAGTAGCTTCAGATAGTGAATCTTTTACCTTCTGGCTTTCTGGTTTTATTTTGTTTTGTTTTTAAGCAAAATAGATACTCCTATTCAACCTGATAATGGAGGTTGTTCTTACAAAGTAGTTCTTTTGGAGGCAGAAGCAAGGCTCTTAAAAGAATTACTTAATAGCTGTCTTTATCCCCTTTCAAATTTTCTTCTTTGCCCTTGGATTGAGGCTGTCACACCTTGAATAGTGCATTTTAGAAAAATGCCAAAGCTGTCCTTCAATGATTTGTCCAGTCCTCTATTTCTGTCCCTTGATCCTGATTTAGAGTATAAATCAGTGGATTTGACAAGGATCTCCTTACACAACTCTTTGGAAGGCTCACAGATATATTTGTGCATTAAAATTGCCTTGGGTTTTCATAATTTGCACATTCAGACTTAGATTTTTTTACTCAAATTTCTCAAGAATAGATTTTCAGCATATTTTCTCACTTTACGTTTACGTTTTTCTAAATCAAAATTTCACAGCATTTATTGTCATCTGGTAATAACGTAAGAGTAATTAAGAACAATATGAACAACTGCTTGACATCTAACTCAGGGAAACACAATTCTACCCCCTGCTTAGCAGGAGAACCAGAAGTTTCATCTCTCTAATCTGAAATAACAGTATCTTACTTGTTTGCAAATTGAGATCCTCTTTACACAGCCAGTACCTTTCACATAATAAACAAATATTAGCTGTTGTTGGAATTTGAGTTCTTGTTGATTTAAATTATTTGAAGGTTATTGCTAATAAGGATTTTTCTCTTATAAAGGACGCTTGAGAATTTTTTTTTTTCTTCCCCCTCTTAAATATATACCAGCCAACCACAGCCAGAGAAAGAATAAAGGAAAAAGATCTTGGAATTACTTCAGTCTTAGGAGAGAAGAAATGGAAATTCTACCTGTCTGGGTTGTGTTTACTATAATCACTGAAGATGCTTGTTTTTGATTTTTTTCCCCCTGTCTTTATGTATCATTAAGAATAGAAAAAATTGGATATCCATGGTGATTCCTAGTATGCTCACCAGTTGACTTGAGATTTTCTTCTGTGTTTTACTCTAGCTCAGAGTAAAGATCTCCACTGAAGTTGGCATCACAAATGTTGATCTCTCCACTGTGGATAAAGATCAGAGTATTGCACCCAAAACCACCCGGTAAGTGGGATGATACCTGGGCACAGGGGAAGCCCCACCTTGAGTTGAGAAGAGCACAAGTAGGCATCAAGTTCCTCTGTCGTATCTGTTAGCAGTGATCCAGCTTGCAAGTTAAAGAGGCACAGTACCAGGGATGCTCCTTGACATCCAGGCAGATTTGGGGTTATCTCTTCCAGCTGTCAGCAAACTGTTTGCTTCCTGTATGCAATGAGATAAGGAGCTTATCTCCGAATGTAATTCCAGTCACTCAGAGATATGTAGCATGTTAATTCAGGTGACAATTTATAAAAATAAAATTGTATCAGTGAACAAAGCAGTGAATTGAATTATATTTTGGACTAATCTTTTTCTTCACAGTCCTCAGTTTGCTTATAATGGCAACTTGACACATTGTTTGGCCTATACTCCATATTCATTTGGTAGCCTCATACACCCTTAGAATTGAGAGAAGGGATACCTAGTATCAAACTGTCATTCCTTTTCCAAGTTCATGGAAGGCATTACTACTCAGTCACATTGTTCCTACTGAATCCAGAGTCTTTTTAAGACAGTCTTCTAGCTAACCATTAATAATTAATTAGAGTTGGGGCAGAATGTTATGTAAAGCCTATTTGTTGACCTCCCAGATCCTCTTTCTTTTTTTCCTGAGGGGTGTGCTCATCTAGACCACTGGGTGTAGTTTAGACTCCATCTTTACACAAAGGGGGGTAGCTATAGATGTCAAAAGACATCTTTTGACTGTAGTGAGCCCATAAGGTCATTTAAGTTATATAGGACTAAGCTTTCTGCCTCTGGCTTGGATATTTTCGTGGTGTCTGAGATTGAGAGCACTGTTAAGGACCTGCTGAAATGTTTGTGAGAGTACTTAGCAAAGTTTAATGCTGTCTATAGATGAAGAATTGGTTTTCATATAAATAAATATAAATTTTAAATGTAAAATATAGTTCAATGTCAACTATAACCACTTGGCTTGTTTTACCCCTCACCATCTTAACCTAAAATCCCCAAAAGATAGCTTCTCAGAACAGTTTTTTAATCAAGTCTGTCTTTTGAGGAAAGGGCATTTTAAAACCCAATTTCAGGCAGAAAGTACTTTAAATGGTGTCCAGGGGGGAAAATAGCAGTATTTAAAAAAGTAAAAACTGCAAGCACCTTCCTCCCTTTGTGTCTTTTACCTGCTTGGTAAAAGGTCTCTTGACCTTGCTCTCATAGGCTGCTAACATCAATCCTGAGATTTTGTCTCCTGCAGTCCAGCCAGCCCTGCTCTGAAGGACACAGGCGCTCCATTGGTACCTGATGTCACTGGGTTGATGTCCTTAGGCTCTTGAGTTGAAAGCCTGGAGCATTGTACAAAGCATTTTCCCAGGCCCTGATGAAAGTGTTTTCTGTGCTTTTCTCAGTCCTGGCTTTATCAGTCCAGTAAACTGGGTAAACCCTTGGACCGCAGACAATTGTGTGCTTCCTCTTTGTCCACAAGACAAGCGTTAGTGTGGGAGAGGGAGGGTAAGAAGATGAAGTGACATTGGTATTCTTACCGTGTTCTTAGACCTCTACTCTGAAAACTTACTGTATGAATGTCTCTTTCAGGGTGACCTACCCAGCCAAAGCCAAGGGCACATTCATCGCGGACAGCCACCAAAACTTTGCTTTGTTCTTCCAGCTGGTAGATGTGAACACTGGTGCTGAGCTCACCCCTCACCAGGTCAGAAAGAAGTCCAGACAGTTCTCTTTGCTGAAACATGAATGTGCATTAAAGTATGTTAATGTCACCAGAGTGTTGGTGTGGTATATGACACTGACCAGAGAACATTCCAGATTCCCACTTTCAGATTTTCACTCTGAACCCTGATAGTCTTCCAGGTCCTACCATATATAACCCCTGTTGGGCTGTTTGTAATTCTGTACCTAGAACACACTCTTTAAAAGATTAACTGTTATTGCAAAGATTTGTTTAAAACTAGTTGGTACCTAGTTGAAGCTTTTTTTCTTTCTGACAAAAAAAACGTGTATTGAAATAATTTTGAAAAAAGGAGATCTTGGGCAGTGGATCCAAAACATTGGTTTGTTCTGTCCAAAGCAGATTCTCTGGTTGTGAGAATCAGAATAGACCTTTTAAGCTTGTACCTACTTCATATTATGGGAGCAACAGACTTCATAGTTATTTCCCCTGCATAAAAAATAATTATGATTTAGGTAATTTCAAACCATTCCCTTCTCCCAGAGGACTGATGTGCCCTCTTGTCCTCTCAGATATATAGTGTCTTGTCCTCCCCCACTTGTCAGCTCCCTTGACTGGGAGTTTTGCTTTCTGCCCTGCCCTACCCACAGTTGATTGTGTCAGGGAAAATTCAGATACTTTGAATGGAAAGACAGGAAAGGATGTGGGACCCAGTGGTCTTGGTTTAGATGTTTTATGGTGACACTTAACAAGAGTCAGCAGATTGTGTCCATGCTGAGGGGCAGCTTCAGCGCAGACCACTGAAGTGCGTAGATTAACTTAGAAACCATAATGCTTTCTGGTGCTTGCCCACGCTCCAGACTAGCTGTCCTAGGTCCACTTCTATGCATCTCTCTCCCTTCCCCCTGAAAGCTCCTTGGCTAACTGACCTTGAGACACTATGACCTTGAGACACTATGACACTTGGCTAACTGACCTTGAGATGTCACTGAGTTCCTTCTCAGAGACATCTGCCAACCATATTGCAGAAGGAAAGAAAATAGGGAGAGAAGATACTAAATTGGGATTAGGTTTAGCTGGAGTGAGTTAGTGAAGAAATACAAGTTTAACTGAGTACTTGTCTCATCCAGGGTTCTCTTTTAGAAACTCTGGCTTAGTAACCTCCCAGATAGAGATGGCATTTTGTGGAGAACCTGACTGGTGCTTGCGCTTCCTGAGACAAGAGGAATATCAGGCATCTGGGCTCCTAACTTCCATTTTTGGCCAGCGCTACTTGATGTGGCCAAGATGCTTCACATATCTGGGCCCCTTCCCTAGTGACTTTGATGATGGTTTTTCATTACCCAGATGAGATTCACAAAGGACAGTTATGTTTTTCTCCTGTGGATCCAGCACAATATGTGTGACCATGGAAAGTCTTTTTTTAATTTTTTTTTTTGAGGCTAGGTCTAGCTATTTTTGCCCATGAAACCGTAGGCTGCATTGCCCGTGGTACCACGGACTCAAGCAATCCCCAGCCTTAGCTTTTCAGGTAGCTAGGATTACAGGCATGTGCCACCACACCCAGCTCTTTTTTTGGGACTAGGTCTTACTATGTTGCCCCACACAATTGTTCGAACCATGATTCCCAGACCCAGCAGCGGCTCCATAAGCTGTTGCTTACAGGCATGTGCCACCGTGCCTGGCCATGGCAGGTCATTTAACACTGTGCCTTATGATCTGTAAAATGGAACCAACTTACCTGGCCTATGGAGTTCTTTATTTTTGAAACACTTGAAAGAAAAACTGAGAGGCCATTAAGTTTTACTTGAGTTCTAATGTGTAGAAACCTTAGTTTCTTATGTCATTGGAGGATAAAGTGATTAGAGTCAAACCATCATGGTAATAATAATAATATCAACTTCTATTTGTTAATTAGCTAGTATATGCCAGGCCCTGTGCTAACTGAATTGCATATGTTGTTGTGAATCATCTTATATACCACTGGTAGAAGTTAGTCTTTCTATCTTAAAGATGAAGAAATCAAAACCCAAAGAGGTTAAGTAACCTGCTCAGCTAATAGGTTTGTGGCACCCAATGCATCTTCAGAGCCTGGCTCTCTGTGACACCAGGCTATTCTATTCGATTAGAGCTCTGCCTTGCTCTCAATCCCCGAGCCTCCTCTACTAAATCTTTAGCTGGAGGCACTAGGAAATTGAAAATGGGCCTCTTACAGTTCCACCTCATTTCCCTTCTTTTCACCCTCTGGTGAAGAAGTTAATTGGGCAGCAAAGTGGCCAAAAGGCTGGCAGGAAGAAGAAATTGCAGCAAAAGCAAAGGGCTTAAATCATCCACAAACTGGGCATTCAGCCTCCAAGTAGTTGAGAGTTGGCTGGATTCCTAAGTTAAATTTCTTTCCTCATCCCAAGAAAAAGTTATCTCTAATCTCTGAGCTGGGAACCAGGGTGGGATGGCCACTCCTTCCCCTCTCTCAAGTGTGCCTGGAAAACCCCACATTCTCACTGTGACAGAAGAGCAGTAGTCTGCTGTCTTGTTGAGCAGATGCTGGGCCCAGAGGGAGTTTTGCAGTGATAGATGAAAAGTTGTATTATTGTTCTCGTCAGACATTTGTCCGACTCCATAACCAGAAGACTGGACAGGAAGTGGTGTTTGTTGCTGAGCCGGACAGCAAGAATGTGTACAAGTTTGAGCTGGATACCTCCGAGAGAAAGATTGAATTTGACTCTGCGTCTGGCACCTATACTCTCTACTTGATCATTGGAGATGCCACTTTGAAGAATCCAATCCTTTGGAATGTGGTATGTACCTCAGTGTGCTCTGACACGGGCAGCAGTGGCTACACCTGTCAGGCACAGACCACTCCATTTCAGGGCTGTGGTCTGCTTCACCCTAGGCTGCCTGAGCACTCTCCTTATTAGTATTGGTGGAGGGATGCACTGCCCTGGCACATAGTTGGTGCTTCATAGGGCTTGAGTGCTGAAAAAAATGTGGGCTGTAGTAGTCTGAACTTCTATGAAAGATAAGCCAGATGGGTGTTTTCATATTACAGCAGGGTACACGAGGGATCCACACTTGTAAGCAACAACAGTCCTGACTCATTTTTTGAAGTATGTTGTAGCTTCACAAGGGGGAAAGGGTGTTTGGATTCTGATAACAGTTCAGGATGGTATGGGGAATTGTAAGATGTGCAGAATGCTAGGAAACTAGTAACTAACATTTGCATAGCTTGTTATAGTTTACATGGTGCTTTTCATGAACTCTCATTTTTTATTGGTATGATAAGAAAAAATTTGATATAAGGACGTGGCATTTGAGCCTAGGCATTGAAGAGTTGGAGAGATTTACAAAAATAGTATCTGGGTATCACTGAGGGTTCATGGTTGGGGAATGACTGTTAGGAAAATTTGAGGTGTTTTCAGTGAGACATGAGTGTCTATTGTGCAGAAGCACCTGCATCTAGGCAAGGGCAGTAGGTGATGAGGCTGCAAAGGTAGCTGAAGCTAAATTACAGACTTTGAAGGGTGGCTGGTCTCCTGTGCAAAAGAAAGGGCCAACTGTCTTTTCTTGTCTTATATTCAAAACTCCTTTTTCCTCCTGGACATGGGCTGCTTCTTGTGTGAAGAGTATGTTTTCATTTCTTTCCTTTTTTTTTAAACTTGACTAAATCACACTTCCCAGGGACACCAAGCAGTTTCTGATTGCAACGGTAACAGCCCAAGTGCCAGCTGGGATTTTTGTATTAAGCAGCTCTGTGGGACTCACTGGACCTGTGGAAAATTGGACCTCTTACTCTAAAAAGCATTTTCAACAAATACTTTATTCTTGAATTTTTTTACGACTTCAATTTCAGCTAATGGATCAGAAATAATTGCAGTTACGATCCTGAAAGTGAGTCAGGGAATTAACTAGCCTGCTGAGTTTCACTCTTTTCTCTGCCTTGGCCTTTAAAGACTGCCCTTATTGTTTTAGGCGGACGTGGTCATCAAATTCCCTGAAGAAGACGCACCATCCACTGTCTTGTCCAAGAATCTTTTCACCCCCAAACAGGAGATTCAGGTATATCCCAAGAGTCTTGGCCGCTAAACACAAAACTATGGAATGGGCACAGTGAGAAAGGGCAGCAAACCCCATCACTGTGGCTCTGGTACCTATTTTAGCTTGTTTATATGTTTTATGTCAGCATCTATGTTTGGTCCTCACTACTTTATCCATTTGGCAGCACAAATATCATCTCATTACAGAGCTGAAAAACTGTCCCAGAGAGCCTGGTCACTAGCTCCCAGAAAGCAGAGTGTGACAAGAGTTAGACCCCTTGTCTGTTCTGATTAAACTCCCAGGAGGTTCAGCCCCTCAGATTGCTGCACTAGTGCCAGAAGAGTTTGACTTTCATCTTCTCTGCCCCTGCATCTGTCAGGACTGATGGGTCCTACTGGTGGAAAACTCCACTGGGGGATGGGGTTTTCTTCCCCCAGGCAAGTCCTTTATCTCCTCTGGGAGTCTCCTTTCATGCATACAGATATTAGAATCCTGCCCAGCCTAACTAGACTGTTGTGAGGATCATAATAGGTCACAGAAAAGGGAAGAAAGACCTTGAAAAGTTTGTCTAAGCACATAGGTGTCTGTTCTACAAAATAGATACCACAATTGTTAAATTGTTTGGATAATGATTAAGGAAACTGAGGTAGAATCTCCCAGTCATACTGTAGTGATTTGGAAACCAGCATATGAATTAATGTTGAAGTGTTTCTGACTGACCACTTAATCTCATTTCACTAGTGAAAAAAGGACAGGTGCACAAGAGTAATAGGATTCTTTTTAAAAATCTTCCTAATGGTAATAGTGGCATTATTTAAGAATGTTAGATATACATTAGAAAGTTAGAAAGTTAAAGATACAACTGTGATGATGAAGGGTTCTGATTGATTTGTAGAGTGCCACAGACTGGATTAGAAATCCCTTAGTTATTGTAGTAGCGAAGAAGAGCTGAGTCAAAAATTTGGGGGCAGAAATCCCATGTGGGATGGAATCTTGTCATGGACCTGGGTTTGCTGGACATTGGTGAGCAGGAAAGTTAAATTTGTGTGAGTGTGTTCTAACTTACAAACTGGAGTTGATTGTCATGTTTCAGTTGGTCCTTACAGTGTCCTTCTATGCCTAGTGGGGTGTTTATTACCCTTCCATCCCTAATTTCCTACCTAGAAATTGAGGTAAAGAGTGATGAGCAACTTGTCCCTGGTGGCACTGCCAACGTGTATCTGTTTGGACTCAAATAGAAGTCTCTGGCAGTGAATTATAGTTGGAACCACTCATAGTGAAGTTTTCTTGAGTTTCAAAAGAGTGAGGTTATCATCAGCTGTCTTTAAGTGGTCAGCAGCCTATGACAGTGTCACCCTGGCAACCCAGAAGCATTTTGAAATCCAGAAGCCAGCAATGAGAAGAGGCAGAAAGCTGAGTGGCCACTCGTTGCTGGGTGGTTTCAGTCTCTGGGAGGCATTTCTTTTTGGCTCTCATTGGTCTTTTGGTTCCTAGTATACATGGTAGCCCCTGCTGGGAAGGGCACATTCTTAGTTATTCTTCATGTATCTTCTTTTGGCAGCACCTGTTCCGAGAGCCTGAGAAGAGACCCCCCACGGTGGTGTCCAATACATTCACCGCCCTTATCCTCTCACCCTTGCTTCTGCTTTTTGCTCTGGTGAGTAGCTGTAATTAGCATGGACATGTGTGTCTGGCGCCAGACTCAGCAGATGTTACTCTTCCTAAGGAGGCTTTGTGCTCTCACCTCAGCACAACTCCAAAAGGGTCCAGCAGCTGTGACCAGAACCGATGGTCCAAAAATTTTAGAATAACAAAAGTTCCCCACTATGGGGGAGCAGCCAAATAAACTGATCTATTAACTGGGGGCATTAGAAAGTACCTAACAGCCATTAAAAATGATGAAAGTGTATAGACTTTGGTGCTCCCTAGGAGTATTCGGAGGAGGTCAAATGTGAAAGAAGTAAGACCCAGTGCTGCTAGCTGTATAAAATACAAGTAGAGATGCTGAATGTTTCAGCATAGTTTATAATGTCAAACTAGGAATAGCCTAAAGGCCTTATAGAAGCAAGTGCTCAGTAAATTATGGCACAACAATATGTGGCTTATTAAAAGAATAGGTAGACTTAAATGCTGATGTGATTAGAGGGCCAGCACAACTGATTGAGTTAAGGCAAGGGGTAGGCTAGTATGTTTACAGTGAAGAACTTTGAAAAGCCGTTATCTACTCGTGTTGGTCACCAAAGGAGAGGACCCTTTTGGGTACTGGAGAGGAAGGAAATATCTATCTTTAATACTTTATGTACTGCTTGAAGGTTTTTTAAATCAATTGATATGGTTTATTTTCTCTGTCTCTTAGAAGTAATAACCATTGATTAGTTGTTATAAGTTAGGAAAATTTTGAGGACTATATGGAAAAGTCATTAGATTTTACTATGGGAAAGTTGCCTGTGTTCCTAATTCATTCATTGATTTTTAAATAGAATGATTAGTCAATCTAAATCTGGACAGCATTCCTCAAGCTTCCAGAAACCAGACCTAAGGGGTGGGCACCTATTCTCATATTTGAATGATCAGAATTTCAAAAGGTCCAGAATCCGCAGCAAGAGTGTGCATTCTACTAGTTGCTGTGGGTTCATCTTAGCAATACTTAGAGAAGTTAGTGGGGATGCCAGTTCTGTCATTATAAATGCAGTTCCTGCCCTTTTGGCTTCCTATTTCACCTGTTTTAAAATAGAAGCATTTGAGTTACTGAAGCACATTTGAAAGCAGTTGTTCCTATGCCTTTCTTAAAAAGGCAGGGATGACAATTTTTCCCTTGGACTTAGAGTGGTTGTTACTTGGAAAAATCCTCTGTCCTTCAAGTATGCATGAACTTTTAAACCCTTAGGGCTATTTATTGGATTCACATTGACATGGCATGTGTTGTTTTCCTTTCAAGTTCTAATGTCTTTTTAATTTATTCTCTTCATCGTTCAGTGGATCCGGATTGGTGCCAATGTCTCCAACTTCACTTTTGCTCCTAGCACAATTATCTTTCACCTGGGACATGCTGGTAAGTGCCCAGGCTGCTAATTCCATTTAACCTCTTCTGACATTTAGCCTGCCCACGCAAAAGCCCTGTTAAGTAGACCCACAACCTATTAACTATAATGACTTAATAGCATAACATTTCCCTCTTCCTCCTGGCCTTTTAGGACAGTTAATACGATGATAAACCTGTTTGGACCATCAGTTTAGAACAGCTGTCATTATATTGGGTTTCATTGTAGTAGGCTACTGTTGGCAGGCCATTTACCCTCGTTTAATAGCCTTGTTCATTTCCAGAGATTGCTCACTTATTCTATCTATACATTGAGCCATCTTCCTGGATGAAGAGCATTAATGCAGTTTCCAAAGGTTATCTTTCCCTACCGTATCGATCTTCACATTTGCTGGCGGCTGTGTCCGGACAATAATAGAAAACAGTCCCTTCCACAGTCAGATGCGCTGCCCTGCATTGTTCTCTTGAGAACTTAGGGCCTCAACATAACAAGACAGTAAATTCACAAATCACTTCAGCATTTCAGAGACTTCGACACCATTGGGTCGGTGATGCCTTGCATTTCACTGAGTCTTCAGTATTTTTTTCTGATTTGACTCTTCAGCAATTCCCTCTGTGATCCATTGTGTGTGGATTCTGTAGGCATCCATAGATAAATCTCTTGACATTCTAGGCAAATGCGCATCTGTATTTTCCTGGGAAAAGAGAGTCTATAACTTTGATCAGCTTCCCACAGTGGTCTGTGACCTCAAAAGTGGTTAAGAACCCCTGCTGGAGTTCATCTGTCATCCCTCTGGGCAGAATTGACAGGATGACCTTTCTCTCTAGTCCAGTTACTAGATTTAAGTGATATCCCTGCCGGGTCAGCTGAGAACAAACCTGAATATAAATGTGTTTAGCGTCATGACTTTTCTTGCCAGAGTGGATTTTGTTCACGTTCCCTCATTTGGTTCTCACCATAACCCTGATGGGGGTGACTGGGGCAGAAATCAGACTGCATTTGATAGGTGAGAGAATTCAGACTCAGAGAAATAAAGTGACTGCGAGGGGCAGAGCCTGGACCAGAACCCAGGCCTTTTAGTGTGCAGTTTTGAACACTTTTCACTCCAACCCTCTTTGTTTCCTTCCTAGTCACAGTGACCAATTATCCTTATAAAACTTTTTTAATAGAAAAAATTATTCATTTATATCATGCTTGCTTTCATTCTGAATTTGGAAAATAAATGAATCCCAACTACATCATGACAATAGCATTAAAACAAAACCTGCATTAAAGAAAATAGATGTGAGCTGGAACATGGAGTGAGCTAGTTAAAACAACTGAGATCTAGTTTTCACCTATGGATATCTTGGTAGAGCCAAAGCCGGGATGCATGATACTGAGTTATCTGTTTCCTAGCATCAGATGAAAAGAATCAAACAGGCCATCTAGAAAGCAGATAGACTTTTCCTGATGCAACACCCACAGCTCCTAGTCCCACTGCTCTTGGGCAAGGCCAGTGTCTCGATTTCATTTAATTAGCTGTCCTAACACCTGTTCTTCTAGCTATGTTGGGGCTCATGTATGTCTACTGGACTCAGCTCAACATGTTCCAGACTTTGAAGTACCTGGCCATCTTGGGCGGTGTGACATTTCTGGCTGGTAATCGGATGCTGGCCCATCAGGCAGTCAAGAGGTAAGGCTGGGGGTGGGTCAGGATCCCAGAGTGGGATTAGAGATCGTTTCCTCAGCTCTATTTGCCCAGTTTTTTAATGAGGGTATATGGCAAAATGACTTCTATCCTTCTGTCCTGGGGATGAATATGACACCTACGTCCAGCCCTGTGCAGAAACCTTTTAAGTCAGAAAAGGGGCCTTGTGATCAACTTTAAATGTATTCAGACCCCTGTGGTTCTTAGCCTTACACATTAGAGCTAGAGTAGATACCATTGTTTTGTGAGATTGAAACAGATTGTAACTTGGCATGAGATTGTTGTTAATATGCTGGACATAAGAGCATTTTCTTCTTTATTCTGTTCTTCTCATGCTTAAAACTTTACTCCGTAACCTCTAACAGGCTCCCGGACCTTCTCTGGAACGTGAGGTCCATGCTGGTCTCAGAAAGTTCCCTAGGTTTTACCGCAGCCCCAGCTGAGCACGGTTCAGTCATCTATACCACAACCCCAGATGTGACCAGAGCAATCTTGAGTTCACACAAATGGTCAGACCTCCATGTGATGGCAGCTTGCTGGCAGCTTGACTTCCAACCTGGGTTAGAGACAAATTTAAATGTCACATAGGTGTTTCTCATTGATTTGACTATATTAGAACTTGGGTGATTTCAGCTGCATAAAGGTCACTAAGAAAAGGTCAGGATTGCTTTTACTTCTGGAAGTTAACATTTTCAGATGTGTCCTGCTTTTTCCTCTCCAGGACTTTAGCTGGAGTAATCTAACTTAATAGGTTACCTTCTCATGGCTTGCCAAGTCAGTCAGATTAGAGAGGGGCTTTCTTGGACCATCAGTGGGTGGGAGGGTGCAGGCTTCATCCCTGCCCGGGCATCCATTGTGAGCTTTCTGAGGGCCTCACCATGGAGACCCGGCTGCTCATTGCCTTCCTGATAGTAATCCAGGTTCTGCCAGAGCTTCCCTTAGCACCATAATGGCAACTGGCTCATTTTTGTGCGCCACTAGCACCCTTTGCTTGGTGACTGTGCTGTGCATATGAGAAAGACTCAGCTATTTTTTCTGAACAGAGCCTTGTTTTATAGCAGCCAGTGGACATCAGGGAGCTGAAGATGGTGCTCTGCTGAGTTCTTTCTTTCCAAGAAGTTATCCACACAAAGACAAAGATAAAATCAAGGGGAGAAGTTCCTCATTTGGAATCCTAAAATTACGTATATTTTCTGGGAAGCCACCATGGTTTTCACATACACACACACCCTACCCCACACTGAAGGTTAAAGTACAGTCATCTGTAGCCATTTCTGTGAGTCCTAGAATGAACTCTGCCAGTGTGCCTAATGGGAGCTCTGGTTGGGTGTTTGTCATTTCTTTCCTCAGCTTTTTTCTCTTCTCACTGTCCTTTCTTGATTCTCAAATCCTCTTTCCTTTGGCAGGATCGCTGCAGAGCAGAGCAGTAGATTGGCAAAATATAGGACACTACGGTAAAGATGAAGGATGGACTCATCCCAGAAGCAGGGCCCCTTTCCCATCTTGCCCACCTCATGCATGTTAGCTGTTCTATCTAGTTTTTAGCTTGCTCATCCCTCCCTGCCACTTCCAAGCTACAGCCTAATTCTCAAGCTGTTTTCCAACTTCCTGGACCAGACTGTGACTGGACAGGGGCAAAAGCAAGAGCTTCCCAAGTTAGCCCGGCCAAACAACTTGGGGGTAACTGCAACAGAACAGCTTTCCCTGGCTTTGACTGATCAAGACTCCATCCTCCCTTACATCCTGCGGAGCACTTTATTTACAAATAACAGTCCCCCTCTGTGTTCATAGGATGGCTAAGTTAAGGAAAGGACAGACCCATATTTGAACATTTTAAAAGTTCCATTCAGAACATCTAAATTCAGTAAATGATGGTCCCTTGGCAAATCCTGGCACACCCTGTCACTGTTTCTGGGCTTTTTTGTAATCCCTGTCTCTGGTTGGGCCAAACTGTGTGGTTTGGAAAGACTGAGCTATGAAGGATTGATGGCCGCAGATCAAAGCTAGTGTGAGAACTTGGCTTCCTAGAGCTCAGGGAACTGCTCAGGGCTGTACCCTAGTGACTGAAATGTCAAGTGACTAATCATGGCATTAACCTGAATGGAGGCAAGATGAGGGGAGGGGAGGAGAGAGCTAGTGTCTGGTTTTTCATTTCATTGATGAGCTCCACTAACCAGGGATCAGCAAACATTTTCTGGAAAATAACCATATATTCTCTGTCACAACTACTGAACGCTGCTACCATAAAGTGAAAACCATTGACAACGTAAACAGATGAGTGTGGCTGTATTCCAGTTACACTTTGTTTACAGAAACAGGTGGTGGACGAGAACTGGCCTGTGGGTGGCAGTTTGCTGCAAACCCCTGCACTAGGGGGCTGTTTGGATTGCATGTCATAGACCCACTTGTCCCAAGGGAAAGTCCTTCTTTCCAAGGGATATCCTTGGAAATGGCTTTCCCTGCCAGAGCAATGAAGCCACTTAATTTTTAATCCTCTAGAAATAGGAGAAATCAATAAAAGCGTAGAATGTAGAGCCATTCACTTGTGTGAGCATAAACTAGAATATCTAGTCCTTATAAAAAGAAACCAATATTTTGGTTTTATTTTTTCAGGTTTAATTTGTATTCAGTGAAATTCACCTCTGTGGTTTACATTTCTGTAACTTTTGACACGCTCTTAGTTGTATGAATACCACCTTAATCAAGATACAGGCCATCTCTGTTTTCCCATAGAAGCAGTCTGTGTCCCTTTGTTGTCAGTTCCTCCTTTCTGCCCCCCATTCCCTGACCTCACCCACTGGGGTTTTGTCCTGAAGTATAATTCCTCTAGCTAAGATTTGCTTTCAGAACTAATCCTTTCTGTTAAATGTTGAGCTCTTTAATTCTTTAAGATAACTCTGGATTGATTTTTTTTCTTGACTTTTTAGATATTCCACCTCCACTCAGAACACCTCAATGTTATTATTTGAGAGAGGAAAGTCACTTAATCACTTGGACATTTGAAACTTCCTGAGGACAGACTTTGATTTGAGCAGGACTGAAGAGCATAGTGTCTTAGCCAAGATAGAGGCTCATGATTGGCCACTCTTGCACCTTTCATTGTTCTTAGTTCATACCCGTGCTATCCTCTCCCCGTAAACATTTTGCCGCACATACATTTTACTGTACCTGGTAACCTCTGAAGGTTGGCAGGGAGTTAGGTGCACCCCCTCTGGTCCACAGGATTAATTCTGTGCCTGTGCATGCTCCTGGGCACGTTGATTGATTGGTGTAGAGACTGCCATTCTGCAAGGCACTGTCATCATCACGTCAGCCTCACCACTGGATGCAGCTGCCTGCTGAGGCTGACTGTGTGTCAGCACCTGTCTCTGCTTGCCAGAGCCACCCAGACACTCACTGCTGTCACCACCACCACCACCCTGTGCGCGACCTCCCCTCCCCCCTCCACCTGCTGGTTGCAGTGTCTGGCTGGCTAGTTGTTTTCATTCTTGTGTTTTCCTATAATTTCTTTGGGGCTAGGGAACGGTAGTTATGAGGAAAAAAAGAAATAAAGAGATAAAGAAGGTTTTGTCCCTTGTTTAGATTTTCCTGTAAGCTGGGACCCATTTTTGAGAGTTAATTTACATTTAGATACCAACTCTTAGCCGTGGGCTCAGGTTGATTGCATGGCCGGAGTGTGGTGTAGGCTTCTGTGCTAAATGGTCAGGATAATGTCTTCTAAGCAACATCATAGTCATGGTTGGTGTGTGGGTCTGGAGCCTGGGTGGTTGAAGGTGAACAGTCTTACACCTGCTCTCTGTTCATCTGGTTGAAATTTATGGTCTTTGTGGCCTTGCACTGTGAGAGGTGTGCCTGGAATTACCTCATCTCCCTACATTTTCATATACCACTTCCTTATTTATCCTCAGATCTGTTTCATTTAGTTTAAGTTGTCATCAGCTTTAGTTTGAACTAGCTGTCTCATGTTCTTTTATGAAATGAATTGGGGCATAAATCAGTACTAATAGATAAGTGAGTATACCCTTATACATGGGTCCTTCTAGTGATCTCTCTTGTCACCAGTTAGGAGCTTTAACAGTAAATTGAAACCTTTAGTAATTTTGTATTTGCTCCCATTTTCTTTCAGGACAGCACATTAATTCTTGAAGAGGGAAGGAATTCTGAAAGCTGAAAAGAATATCAAGAGAAGGAGGCAAGAACAATTCACAGTTTAAGAAGTGAAATGGAAAAAAAATATATATTTAAAAAGAAAGAAGTCAGATTGTGGTTATACTTTGACTTGTTGTTTCTATTTCCCCAACATGGAACAGGTAATTTTGAGCACAGATAGTCTGTTTTTCAACATGGTGCCCTAGCAAGATGCTGTGAATATTCCTAACTTAGCCAGATGTTAAAATTTGAAAAGGTGAAAATCTCTAATTAATCTGTTTTGGAATAAAGAGAATAACAGAAACAAAAGACTGATTGTGAGTTTTCTCTGGTGATTTGGGCTTGTGGAAGAGGTGAGATCTTCGCTGAAATACCGTTAACACATTTGCCAGGGTGTTTCTCCAGGCCTTTTTATGGTGATTCTTTTTACCTCTTTCTTAAACAGGACTGGGGTGTGCCTGGAACAGTCAGCATCCTCCCTTCTCCAGTGGGATGTGCCTGGAACAGTCAGCATCCTCCCTTCTCCAGATGGCGGGCACCATCTGTCTGCAGGGGAGTCATTCTGTTTTTGCCTTGAAAGTTAGGGCTTGCTGTGCAGTGGGAAAGGTCAGGAGTTGCCTTAAAGAAGGCTTTAATGGGGACACACACTCTCAAGATGTGTCTTGTGAAATTATGCCCAGCGTCACCATTGCATGGAACTTAAATCTTGAAGAGAATTAATATTGAATAATGCAGTTCAATTATAGACCTCAGTGTCCTGCAGACCTGCTGTTACCATTTATTATGATGAGGGACTTTGGGTAAGTGACTTAAAGTTTCTTTTCCTTCACAAAAAGATAACAGTACTTGCCTCATATGACCACTGGACTTAACGCATCTAACTTTACTCAGTGTGGGCATATGTATGTACTTGGTTCATTCTAATTCTATTAATTGAAATATGATCCTTTGGGTAACTTTGGAAGCACAATTCTAACTATTTATTGAACTTGGCTAGATGTCACTTTAATCATGCTGCTTTCCAACTTAGCCGGACCTTGGGATTTTAATTGGGGAAAGAGAAAAGGAAATTCTGGGATTTGGGGCTAATTCTGAATAGAATTTCTGCAGGTGAGAGGGTGGTGTGGACAGGAAGGAGACCTCAGATGTCACCAGCTGATGTATTTCACTTGATTTTTTTTGAATTAGTTGCCAACATTTATAAATTGAGAAGGTTCATGTCAAAATCAGGGCTTGGGAGTTTGGATTCTCTTGAAAGAAAGAGCTGGTAGTGTGGGGGCTTTATTCCTTCTGGCGAATGAGGAATAATGAACTCAGCTGGAACTCATTAGCAGCCACACTGCCCCATGGCTCCACCTGTGTCAGTTCCATTGGCCCTCCCTACCTCTTAGCTCCACTCAATTCACACTTGTGGACTTTTAATAAGTTTATCCCACCCCAAGGGAAAGGGGTAGCTGGCGGTACCCATTTTCTGTGGCTCTTGGGTACTTCTTAACATCCCTACTTAGGTCTGCTGAGACTTCAGCAACTCAGAGTGTGGGGATGATATGGAGAATCCAATCCGCTGGGACTTTCACACCTATAACCATACCTTCTAGAAAATAGGCTGGATGAGGCCTGATGGTCAGTGAAGGAACTGTAGGACCTGAAAACAGAAGTGCAGTGGTTGGAGAAGAAAAGGAGGTCAGGAAATCATGGTGAAGGGGTGTCAAGGCTGACCTGCAGACCCAGAGGAAGCAGAATGGAGCACAGCAGACATTTGCTGTGTGCCAGGCTCTGCTGTGTCTGGAGCTATGGCAATGACAAGAAGATACAGTTCCTGTCCTTGGTCCTCTTACAAGCCAGAGGGGAGTGAGGGGGAGGGAACAGAGAGGTTTTAAATGTGAGAAAGACTTTAAAGGAAGCATTTTTTAAGCCGGGCACGGTGGCTCGTGCCTGTAAGCTTCAGCCTATGAAGTGGCCGGGGCTAGGGATTGCGGTTTGAGTCCCGCCTGGGGCCCATAGTGAGACCTAGTTCCAAAAAAATAGCTGGGTGTGGTGGCACACACCTGTAATCCCAGCCTCCTGGGAAGCTGAGGCTGGGGATTGCTTGAGTCTGTGGTACCCCGGGCAACGAGAGCCTGCGGTTCCACGGGCAAAAATAGCGAGACCTAGTCTCAAAAAAAAAATAAAGGAAGCAGTTTTTAACTAGAATGTTGGGGAAGCTAAGCTGACACCTGCAGAGAAAGGAGCCTTTGCAGAACTGGGAAAGAGCACTCGGCAGAAAATATGCAAAGGCTCTGAAGCAACAGCTTGTCATATTTGAAGTATAAGTGGGTCAGTGTAACTAGGGTGTAGTTAGCAAGAAAAGTATTCTTGGAAGCCAGAACAAATACAGCTTTTAAGGACTGTGGAAAAGGGGATGGATTTTATTTTAGGATCAAAAGCAAATTTCAGGGAACTTGGGTTTTGTGTTGGAATATAGCAGAGCCAGAAACTTATCTCATGCTCTTTCTGGTCTTAACCACTGGGTGCAGCCTCTTGAAAGACCCAGCTCTGGAACAGGCTTCAGGGGAGAATTGGCTAGCTGGTAGTCTAGCCGGTCTGGAAAGGCTCAAGTTGACAGGAGGCCTAACTCCTACTTTTTATAATCCACAAGATTTTTACTTAAACTATCACTGACAAAAATGTTTTGCTTGATCAAACTTCTGCCAGGCTAACCCTCCTGATGAGGACCACCTGTGTACTTCTGACAAACTATCGTTTTAGCAAGAATCTGCTAAGTCCTTTTAACCCTGGAACTACTCCCCACCCCCACCCCCACACACACACTGCGAGTCAAGCTATCTGATCATAGTGATCCATCATCCCCAGGTGATGTCTGATCACCTGACCTGTCTTCACTAAGAATCCCATTAAGTGGGTTTAGCCAGGATCCCTTACCACTGATGTGTCTCAGTAGTAAGTTTCCTTATGCCTATGCTGAATTTGGAATCAAGCCTAGTCCTGTGCTGAGGTCTCTTTCCTCCTATTGCAGTAGTTCTAAATAAGATCCATTTTTACTGCTTTTACATCTCTGGGTTTTCTTTGATAGCATAGTAGTGCCTGGCCTGGCCTTCTTTGTGAAGTAAGCGCAGTGAATTAGAGTCCTAGTGATCTGCTTTAAGTTCTCTGATTAACTGTGTCCTTAGGCACCTTTCTTTGGGTCTTATTTTCCCCTAACAGCCTCATGAGGATTAAATGAGGTCACATCAAAAACACATACCACTGAGCCTGGCATTTGTCATTGACTTAGAGCTTGTTTTGATATTGTAATCATGGTTATTTCCTGCATGTCCTTAGCAGGAGCCCAATAAGCAGTTTGAACCGGGTCCACATTTGTTTGTTCATTTAATTCACTTGATTTGCATTCCTGAGGGACCAGGAGACTTGAAACAGCATAAGAACACCACTCTGGAAGCAAGAGTCAGGCATCAGTCCCAGCTTTGCTCCCTGGAGTCAGGGATCAGTCCCAGCTTTGCTCCCTGGCCACCTCTGAGTCACGTGACCCTCATCTCTCTGTGAGGTCAGAGGTCTGTGGTAGGGAGCAAACGAAGCAATGGATAGGAGCTTATACTTTAAGTGAATGCAAACATAAGAGCTTATTATTAAAAGGGACAAGTCCCTCGTTGATGAGAGCATTTCTTTAGGGAAAAAAAGTACCGCTGGAGTTTAAGTAGGATCCCCATGGGAATTGGAAGCTCCCAGCACTCTGTGGGAAGGGGGTCAG
Source organism: Uropsilus gracilis (assembly GCA_004024945.1). NCBI lineage: Eukaryota > Metazoa > Chordata > Mammalia > Eulipotyphla > Talpidae > Uropsilus > Uropsilus gracilis. The sequence goes on from PVHY01003905.1 coordinate 50,609, forward strand.
GTCTTTTAGGATGCCATTAGTGTCTCAGTAAATAGTGATAAAAGCCTGGAACTGTAGGCATCATGGTCTTTTCCTTTATGATTGTATTCACCTCAGAAACCACAAGTAGCAGCAGGTCCCAGTGGTCATTATTTCATTTGAAAAACTAATTGAAAGTTGAGAGGGCCCTCAGTTTCTGCTTTTGTCATGACAGGCCAAGGAGAGAGATGAGCTGGTGGGTTTGGGGAAAGGGAGGGGACTTTGGTGGGGGGAGGGCCTGGCTCAGGCAAGGGAACTATTCAGTAGTGTCTTCCTTTGTTTTCCCCGCCTAGGCTGATTCTCAGCCTGCCTGCCTCTCTCAGTTAAGTGGACTGCCTAGCCCTCAATGGCCAGCCTTCCTCTCTAGAGGGGGCTTTTGTTCCCTGTTGTTGGTATTGTCTTCTCAGCAGAGCTGCCACAGTAGCCCCCTGCAATGCCTTTCCCACGCTTCACATTCATGCATGCAGGGGCTCCCAGGGAGAGCAGATGGTCTAAACTCTGAAGAACTTAGTTGGCTTTACAGTTGTGATGTTGCCAGGAGGCCAGAGACCTGCCTGCCAAACCCACAGGACCTGGGAGGGGTGCTGTGTGTCCCGGATTATAGAGTGGGGATGGGACTGCTCACGTGAGTCCCCATCAACTGCGTCTTCTTGTGCTTTAGTCAAAACAGATATCCCCTCATTCAGACTTTCCAGAGCTGTTTATTTGTTCTTGAATTTACTTAAAGTAAAATGCAGAACTCTTAAACGTGCAGTTCAATGAGTCTTTACATCTAACTACATGGTGTGACCATTACGTTAATCAAATACAGATCGCTTTGGTCCCCACAGGAAATTCCAAGATTCTAATAGGTGGTGGCATGGGTAGGGGGGATAATACGGGGGGAGAGTAGACCCAGGGAAGATGGTTCATGAGGAGAAAAATGCACCATCACTGACAGTGGAACCTCAGGTCAGTGACCCTTTTAGGGTTCAAGTCTGGCTTTACTGGTAAGACGAAAGGAGACCCTGATGCTCACTTTCAGCCAAGATCAGAGCCAGGGGTCCTGGCTTAGCAAGGTTCATCACCAGGGGACCAGAGAAGAGGGGACTGACTGACCAGGGTCTTCTGGTTTTTGAAACAAACAGGGATCAGATTAATTCAACAACAGGAAGATAAGGTGACCCACAAGGGTCTCTATCAGCTCTGCCCAATAGAAATGCAACTCAAGCCAAGGTGATTTAACTTTTCCTGGTTACCACAGTAACAAACTAAAACACAGGTCAAATTCATTTTAAGATCTTTTACCTAATCCAGTAGATACAAAACATTATTTTATATGTAATCAGTGTAAAACATTATTGAGATGTCTTGTATTTTTTCATATCATCTTTGAGATCCAGTTTTGTGCTTAAAGTATCTCAGTTCATCCAGCCACATTTTGAGTGTTCAATAGACACATGTGGCCTGAGATCACCATATTGAACAACCAGCTCTGATTTCTCTCATTTTCTCTTAATCTACTCAAGTTACTTTTACTTCCCCCATTCCACATAGTTTTCTCTTGCAAAGGCCATCAGTAGCTTTCAGGATCTGTGCTCCATTAACTTAACCTACCAGCAGCATTTGATAGGTCAGTGGTTCCCTTGGAATACTTTCTTTTTTGAGACTAGATCTTACTATGTTGCCTGGGATAGTACCAATTCTACAGAATCAAGCGATCCCCAGCCTCAGCCTCCCAGGTAACTGGGATTACAGGTGCCCACCACTGCGCCTGGCTGCTTTTTCAAGAGACAGGTCTTGCTATGTTGCCCAGGGTAGTCTCGAACATGAGAATTCAAGTGATCCCTGTCCTCTTGCCTCCCAGCACTTGGATTATATGTGTGCACGACTGTGCCCACCTTATTCTTGGAATATTTTATTCAGTTGGCTTCTGGAATTCCTCTCTGGGAATTTTCCTGCTATCTCTCTGCCTGATCTTTCTCAAGTTCCTTTGCTGGTTCCTCATCTTTCCTCCAAACTACAAATGTGGCCTTGAGACCATTCCTTAGACTCTTCCCCTATTCTTTCTTTTCCTCCTCTGTGATCTAACTCACCATAGAGATTGTCTAACTGGAGATGGCTGCCCAGTCAAACTGACTGCAGACATCTCTCCTGGCTCCAGACTCGTACATTCAATATCCTTGAACAGACCTTTACAGACATCTCAGATTCAACATGCCCAAACCCAGACTCCTAATTTCTCTGCCCACCATCAAAGCTCCTAAACGGAAACTCCATCCTTCCAGTTGTTCAGGCCAAACACTTTGGAATAATTCTTGACTCTTCTCCAACTCCGACACCCTATCCATCAGTGAACAAGTTCTACCCTAAGAATGTATCCAGAATTTGACCCTTTCTCAGAGATTTTAATTGTTAACTCAGTTCATGTCATTCTTCTGCTTAAACTCTGATGGCTCCCATCTCACCCAGGGTGAGATCCCAAGTCCTTCCTTGGGCCTCTAAAGGCCAGCTCCTGTGGGCCCTTGGAGACTCCCTCCTTTCCTCCTGCTCACTCTGCTCTAGCTGCCCTCCCCTCCATGCTCTTTCTCCTTACATGCTCTTGCCTGGGAGCTAGTGTTTTGGGTTTCCACTCTGATTGAATTGAAGATATTCACAAGACCAACTCCTCCTCCTTAGGTCTTTGCTCAAATGCCACTTCATCAGCGAGAACCTATCCTGACCTCGAGAGAGCACCCATACACATTAGAGCTGAAGCCATGCCTTCTAGCATTCTGCATCTCCTTAAATTATTTTCCTTTGATCCAAGCAGCCTTATCTGTTGCTGTCCAGGAGTGGAAGTTGCACCCAGGAAAAAAGGATATCGTTATAGAAAAAGAAAAGACCAGTGGGTCAAACTTAGACCAACGACTTTCAGTGAGAGGAGTTGGAGTGACCAGAGGGGGAAGGGGGAAAGAGGGAGTAGGATAGGTGTACAAGATGGAAGAGAGGGCCAAACCTAAGGGGAAGGACAACCATACAAACCTGACCAATTTGTTTGAAAATTACAAATTTTTTTTTAAAAGTTTATTTCCTTTGCCTTTGGTACCATTTGACAGTCTACATAGTAACTTGTTATTTTTTTCTGCAGGCTTTGTTTGTTCATGACTCTACTCCCTGAACCTAGTGCTTGGCATGTAGCATGAACTCAAAATATTTGTGAATCATGCTGTTTTCAGACAAACATATCACCAATGGATACAGAACAACTTTGGCCCAAAGAAGAGAGATATGGTTGAGTGAGGTTCTGCCTTCATCAGCTGGGTTTTAATTTCAGCTCTTTGGCTTGTCAGTGGTGACCTGGCAGTTCAGTTGAATTTTCTGTGCCTCAGTTCCTTGTATGTGAAACGACAAGGGTGATATTAGGTTGTTTTGATATCGGATGCAGGGAAGCAATACCCTTAATTTCAGCTAAACTTAAAAGCGGAAAACTGCAGTTTGCTATTCCCCAGGAGTCCTTTTCCAACCCACCCATGCAGCAACACCGAGACCACTTTTAAAATGACCAAAACTGAATTTATTTACAAAAAAAAGGATTAAAAAAAAATTAAAGGAGTGGGGAGTCTTTGAGGCTATAGATACCCCTTAGTTCCTTACCAGTATTCAGTTCTTACAAATCCTTTCCACAAGTTTCCAGTCACGTGTATCTTTTAGCTCCAAAGGCCATGGGGAAATTCAAACTGCATAAAGAAGCATGCCTTGCAAGATGGCGTCATTGATTTGTCTTCAATAGGTTCAGCTTCCAGTTCTTCCTGTTCCAACCCTAAAGTGGCCTAAAGCACCAAGACATGCTCCAGACAGCTACAGCAACAGTCTTAAGCACCTCATGCTGAAGACAGCAACAATCCAAGGGTGACAAGCTCTCTCAGGAAGCTGGCCTGGACTCTGGTCCCTTAGGGCTGCTACCTCAGTTCTGTAACCCATGCAAGCTTCTCTCCTCCAAGATCTGCTGATGGCAGCTCCTCCACACTTTTCAAAGTTCAACAACCCCAATCTGGAGGATGGGTGTGGTGAAAACTGAAATCCTTGATCCTAAACTCTGGAGCCATTCAGGCACCAACCACAGTGCTAAATCCCCCCAATGGCAGAATCTTTCCCTCCCCCTCAATCCTGAATCTACACCCCTGGGTGTCTCCACCCCCACAACAGTTTCCTTACCTTTTTGGGCCTGACCCCCACCAAAGGTCTCTGAAAGGCTCCACCCCCACTACAGGTACCTTACTTTCAGGATTCAACTTTTCTCTTTCATCCCAAATCCTCCTCAAGGGGGCATGTCACCTCTACCCTATGCTAACAGTTTGAGGAGCCTAGGAGAGTCTGTGCTGCCTGGTTAGGACTCAGCACTTGATAAATGTTAGTGATTTTTTTTTTTTAACTATACCTGTAACACCACGTTGGGAAACATAACTATATAAAATAAGTAAAAAATTCGCACTAAAGATAAAATTGAAATGCAGACCAATGTGGGAACTTTTATTGTATTTATAAAGGGAAAGATAGGCCAGAGATTAAATAGAATTAAATGGGTACAGTTGTGTTTTTGCTGCAGGTAATAGAAAACATGGTGGGATCTTCATCCTTGGGAATTCCTGTTTGAGAAAGAAAGATAAAGGTCATTGGGGGACTGAAGTAAGGGGATCCAGAGCAGGACATGGGGAGCTAGGGTGGAGGATGCTCCAGTGTCAGGACTGTCTGGCTGTGTGCAAACAGGGACAACATGGTCGCATCGCCTGTGTGCCAGCCAAGTGAAGCCCAGTCTCAGCCCCAGCTCTCCCACCTGGCCCCCTCCAACTCCAGGACCAGTTACATCCCCTTGAAGAAGCTGCCTCAAATCCCCAGACAGGGTTAAATGAAGGTATTCTTTCTGGTGCCCACATTCACCACACCCCTTACATCTCTTACCATTTATCACAGATTAAGCCATCTACTATACAAGCACTTGTTTGCTTTCTGTCTGCCTCAGTGTGTGATTTCACGAGGCAGGGACCCCCAACCCAGAGTCTGGCACATACTTGTTGCTGATGACTTTCACTGGGGTGGGAAGATGGGTCACTTGAACCTGTCCTTTTCAGTGCTGGTAGATGAATGGAGATGTGGTGGGTGCGAAAGTGTGCCACCTGTCCAGTCACTCTGCTCGGACTGTCAAGGCATAAGAGAGTATTCTGGTTCTGTTTTGTTTTGTTTTGAGACTAGGTCTCAAAACAGAGAGCCTGTCCATGGAACTGCAGGCTCTCGTTGCCCGGGGTACCACAGACTCAAGCAATCCCCAGCCTCAGCTTCCCAGGTAGCTGGGATTACAGGTGCGCGCCACCACGCCCAGCTATTTTTTGGAACTAGGTCTCGCTACGGGTCCCCGGTGGGACATGAACCGCGATTCCCTAGCCCTGGCTGCTTCATAGGCTGAAGCTTACAGGCACGAGCCACTGTGCCCAGCCTATATTGTTTTTTTTTTTTATGTTTCCTCACACCCACAGGAACAGCCTGGTATCTGCAGCAGCTGAGCTGCAGAGGCCTCCCGGCTACTTCCCCCAGCTCTGTGGCTGCTCTGTGAAGCCTCTGACTTTTAACCTGCAGGAACAAAACCTGCTTTCTTCAGACTCATCCTCCCTTGAGCCATCCCTTCCCCAGAGGGGCTGGCAGGGACCATAAAGCAGGAATGGTGGCAACTCCCAGTGTGAGAAGCACAGGAGAGGCATTATTCCGAGGGAGTATTTTTAGAATTCTAGCCTTGGGGACCTCTGAGGTGATCAGTGCTACTTCAAGAGAAGGAAGTTGACTGCAGAGTTGATTGCAGAACCAGACCTGGGCCCCTAAGTATTCATCCCTCTTTGCGGCCTGCTTTGAGAAGCAGACTGCCGGACAACCTGCTGCTGCTAATCTATGCAGAGCTGTGGTTGGTGAGATCTCTGGGCTCTTGGTGTCTAGTTAGGTTGGAAAGAAGGTGAGAGAGTGCGGCTGGATGCCATATTTATGGAATAGATTGTTTCAGAAGAGTCGGGCAGATTTCATGTCAGGAAATGCTTATGCTCGCAATTTGAAACTGGGCTCTAAAACACAACCGTTCCTCCAGTCTTGTCATTTTGGGGAAATTTTGTCTGTGGAGTTCCATGTGAAGAAGTCGTGGGGATGTAGTCTGGAGCCTGCTAATGCCTGGCTTAGGGCCATCTGCTGCTCCATTGTCTCAGTCTCCCTCTTCTCAAAAATGAGGGAAAACTCCTCGTCCTCCCTAACTCACAATGAGAATGAAATTCAGGGAGATGGAGCATTATGATCACTCCCATGTTTCCCTCTCATGAACTCTAGTCCATGGGAGGAGCTGGTCTCTCTTTAGTTTTTCACTTTGTGAACATGGCAAGGGATTGAAGGCATACCTCTCAGTTCACCCACATCAGCATCCCCTGTGAAATCTGTTAAAATTTAGTCTCATGAATCCCATCGCAGAACTATTGAGCAAGTTTCATTTTTGATCACAGACGCTGAGTCTGGCCTCTGGATTGACAATGGATAAGATATTGATGCTCACGCACTTTCTCTCTAGTTCTTTATGTGTTTAAAAATGGACCTCAGCCCTTGTTCTCTTGACAGAGCCTCAGGCCTTTGGAGAAGATATTCTTTCCTTTAGCAATCCATGTGGGAGGGGACCACACACACACACACACACACACACTTCTACCTGTGTTTGTGCAGAAAGGCCACCAGGATGCGATCCAGTGCTCTCTGTTCTGAGTCTGCCCACATGCTGTCTACCTCACGGCCAAGCCGTACCTTTGCTCCTTGCTCCTGGTTTCGCTCTCTGTTTGATAAGAGAAACAGGTGAGGCTGCTATGTGGGTAGGTGGCAGAGAAGTTTAGGAAAGTCCTGGCCAAAGGAAACAGAACAAGGTGGATCCTGAAGTCTATTCTAATATCAGGTGTAGACTCTTTCACCCAACTGAATTAGACCCAGCAACGTTTGGCAAGGAAGAATATAGATAGTGAGGAGCATAGTCTGTGAAATACACAGTTGCAAAAATATCTCCTCATAGTTGGCCTATTCATTACAAAGGGGAAAATGATGGCTTTACAGAGGAGAAGACTGGCAGATACCATATTAACCAAACGATCAAAGTTATCATCACCATCGATAGGACAAATTGACATGTGCGCCTCCCAGGCAGGACACAACAACACTTTGGTGAATGCATTTCTTCAGTCTTGTCATGAGGAAGCATCAGGTAAATCCAATGTCAGGGACATTCTATAAATAATTGGCCTTTACCAGTCAAAGATGTCAATGTCATGAAAGACTTAGGAATTGTTTCAGACACTAAAGAGACATGACAAGTAATTACAACCCATGGGCCTGGTTGGATTCTGGGGGAAAGAACTTGTTATCAAGGACACTTTGGGATGGTGGGTAAAATTTGGATGTGGATTCTGAGTGTTAATTATACTATGATTATGTAAGAGAATGTCCTTTTGTTAGGGACTAGGGGATGCGTGCAGAAGTACCTAGGAAGGAAGGATCATGGCGACTGCATTTTATTTTCAAATGATTCTGCAGTGATAATGGTGACAGTGTGCACATACATGTCCTTGTGTCAACGTGGGCCTAGAGCTAAGACAGAGAACAAGCAAGTGTGATAAAATATTAGGGATTGTTGGTCATTGAATAGAGTGAGGGTGGAAATCTGCTGTAACTTTCTTGTGCATTTGTGATTTCTCAAAATTAAATAAAAGATTGGAAATGCACAGCCTGAAAAGTCAGGTCATTTGAATCCAGCGCAGCCATCTTTGGTGTGTGCTTTCAAAGCTCTTGGGAGCTCTGTACGGTGGCAGGTGGGAGTGGCTTTGTACAAGAGCAGAAAGAAGTGAAGAATCATGGCTAACACTACCAAGTGCCCACTGTGTGCCCAGCTCTGTGCCAAGTCCATGGACATATCCCAGCACAGTTTGGTCTCTGGCATGGAGTGGAAATCGAATGATAATGACCATTGGCATTGGGACTATGGGAGTCTAGCACCTAGGGAGAAGCCTCGACCAGTGTGCTCAATGCTCACTGCAGAGTCAGAGATAAGGGGAGGTTTGCATTTGGAAGGCTGGAGCAGGGAGAGCTGCTGCTTACCCCTGCTGCCTGCTCATGATGTCCTGGAGCAGCTTGCGGGCAGAGAGTTGGCCCAGCACCTTCCGATAATTGTTAGTGAAGATGGCATCTGCGTACCGTGGCATCCTGCATGGAAGGAGTCAGAGGTCACAGGGCAGGTGGGGGAACCAGGTGAGATTGTGGGGGGAGTAGGGTTGCTGCCCTTTACCTGGTTCATCCCCAGCAAGAGCAGGATCACAGTTGGATAACCTCCCTGGACCTTAGGTCTGTCCCCTTCCCAGAGATGGGCAGTGGGAACTGTCTAAGGAGATAGCTGGGGACCTGCTGATGGCCTGATTCTGTACCCTGAGTCTCTCACCTCCCCCACTCCCAAGCCCTTCCCTGTCCCTTTGCTAGCAGGATGCTTACCTGAGGGGCAAGGAGAGTGGGGAGCAGTGGGAGCCACTGCTGAGGGTGAGGATCACAAGGAAGAACACCCAGAGCAGCATCCTTCTCCCTGGGGTGGCACCTGGAAAATGGCAAGAGGGGAAACTCAGGAGGAGGCATGACCACAGGGGTGGCTTTTGCTGCCTGGGTTCAGCCATGGCCTGGGCTCCTTGGTTGGTCCTTGTCCTTTGGGAGCTGTGACTTAGGGAAAAGAACCCAGACTCTGAAAGTCAGACAGACCTTGACAGATCGGGGTCAAGTCTGCCTCTGCCTGTTTTATCTGACCTCTGACCTCTGACCTCTGTTCTCCATCAGTAAAATGGACACGGTACAGTTACCCTGCTGATCTCAGAGGTTTGAACAGAAAATTAAGGATAATGGTGACGTTTCTACTTCCTATGAGGCATTACCTATGAGATTCAGGCCTCAGCAAGAGCTGAGGGAAGCAAGCACCCTCCCCCTGCCCCTGCCACCTCTAGTGAGTGGAGCTAACAGCTCAGGCTCTCTGCTAGACAGTCCAAGTTCATATCTGGCCTCTGCTGTGTGTCCCAGAACAGTGGCTTCGCTTTTTGAGCCTTGATTTCTCCATCCGTAAAATGGAGTTTTATTAACTGTACCTGCTGCGTTGGGTTTTGTGAAGAGTAGATAAAGAGGTAACCTAAGTGACAGTTTGGTACAAAGGGAATTCTCCATCAACCTTTTCAACCATTGTTTAATATTAGATCGAACCAGAGGGCAGGCTCATCCTGTTTTTATTTTGTAGAACGTTGGTGGGAAGGAAAATCTTGCTCCAGATGCTTAGATTTTGCCAGGAAGAGACCAGGGGACACAAGGAGCCAGGGTCATAGAATCATCTCTGAGATCGCATAATTATCCTTAATTGGGGCCTGCTGACAGCGTGCTCTACAATTAGGAGAGGGACAGTCAGCAGGGAGAAGAACCCGGCTCTGCCAGAGTCATCGACAGAGACCTGTGCGGTGGAAACGGCTAACAGTCTGGGGCAACTCAGCCAGCTCGAAACTGGGTCTTCCCATTTCCTATCAGCAGGACAGTCACTCCATGGGGATGCAGACCCATCCAGAGTCTCAGCCAGCCCTAGAGAGGCAGAACGCCACACCCTCCATCTATCTCTCTCTGCTGAGGCATGATTTCCAACAGGCAGTGCCAACCCTGATGGGATCTACCTTCCTTTTCTGGTCTCAGCTTACACCAGACCCTAGGATCCTGAAAACCCAGGAAATGCCTTGAGACACTTGGGAATGCCCATGGGGACTGCTTAGCACAGCCCAAGTCCCACGAACCTCCAGAGCTGGCCAAGTCATCAAGCCCTCTTTGATATGTCCCCCTATCCCCCCTGCCCCCCATAGAGAACCCTCCAGTTCCTACTCATACACCAGCTGCCTGTGACAGGCAGCTCACTACCTCCAAGCCAGTCTGTCTTCCTAGCCAGTCAGAGAAAGATGAGAACATGGTGTCTACCCCCAGGGCTGTGCCTTTGACATTCACCTGCTGTGCCCCAGAGTTTCTGCACCTGCGTCTGCATGAGAAGCCCTTTCAGATGCATTGAACCGAGGCTCCCAGGCCAGGGCTCTTCAACCTTCTGTCCTCATCACACTAGTGCACATCTGGCTGCCCTTCAACCAGCCTGGTCCTAGCAGTGGGATTTCCCAGCAGAGAGCTCTTTGGAGGCAAGGCTGTCCCCTTGATGCGACCACTGATTTTCCTGCCTACCAGCTGCAACCTCATTTTCCTTGGCTTCTTTGTTACTCCTCTTAAAGATCTGGGCAACTTCCACCTCTGCTCACCTCACTCCTCTGCTGAGGAGGCCTAGACCCCCCTCCAGTGTGAAACACAAACCCTTGCTTTTGGCCTCAGCTTTCCCTCAGCCTCTTATCCTCTTACCCCTTCTCCCAGGACAATTCCAGCAATTCTGGAAAGCCCTGTGCTTTTCTGACCCACACAGCCCGCCCTCACGCTGGCCCCCGAGAGCAGGTATCACGGTCTGCATTTTACAGCCAAGGAAAGGGGCCCAGAGAGGAGAAGGGCCTTTTCCATGGTCCTCCATCAAATTTGTTTTGGAGTGGGCGCTTGAGAATGGCCCTCTGAATTCCCAGGCAGCAGATACCCTCCGCCCAGCGCGGCAAGCTCCCTATACAATACCCTATTCACAGCCTCTCCATTCATGGGGTGCTTCAGAATTCATCACCTGCATGTGGGAAACGACTCTGGAAGAAAGCTGAAGTTTTGCTCTTTGTCTTTGAATCTCTGGGGAAGGAAAAGGGGAGACGAGCCTGCTTCTGGTGCCTCTTTATGCACATCTAGTGGTTTGAGGAGTTGAAAATAACTTGGTAAGGGGGCAGGCTGGAGTGGGGGGCACGCCACAGTAAACTGGTAAACACCCATTCAAGCTGAGGCTGAGCAACTGCGTCGTCTCATCAACCAAGAGGCACAACGTTTGCCATAAACTTGTGACCCAGGGATGGGTTATAGCCATTGTAACATCTGGGCGATGAAGTTGCAAAATCCCACTGGATGAAGACGGCAAACAACAAGAATCATGCAGCTTCTGGCATGATAAGAACAGAGGCTGTGTCAAACAGACAAAAGAGCTGTTGACAGACATGGGCCACATGACCAGTCTAGGAGTGAGGGCTCACCGCATTAAGCCGTTTAAATCCAACTCTCCCTCAGCTACTCCTTGGTGTCTCTGAAGGCATTTTAGTGCTTCTTATCTATCATTATGAGTATCAACTAGCTTTCTGCAGTGCTTACAAATGAATTCTGTGACCATATAGATTTGAAGTCATCTGGGTTCCAGATAAGCAGGTACTTGGCTTACATCTGCTGATATTTTTTGCCAGCCTCCCAGCCAAAAACGGGAAATCTGTGGATGTGCGTACAACTAACTAGAGATTAGGTCTCAAGTGTCCAACCAACAAGGCCATTTTTGAACATCTAAGAAAACAAACTTTTACTTTTTTCAAATGTCCTGCTTTGTTCTTTAAGAACCCTGAAGCAGTTGCATCTGATTAGTCTCTAAATTGTTCCACCAATAATATTTTAAGTTGAAAGAGATCTGGGCTGGGCACGGTGGCGCGTGCCTTTAATCCCAGCCTATGGAGAGAGGCTGGAACTGGGAATCATTTGAGTCTGAGGGTTTGAGACCCTCCCAGGGCAACATAGTGAGTCCTAAAAAATAGCTGGGCGTGGTAGTGTGTGCCTGTAATCCCAGCTACCTGGGAGGCTGAGGCTGGGGCTCGCTTGAGTCCCAGGTGGACAACATAGTAAGATCTAGCCTCAAAGAAAGGAAGGAAGGAAGGAAGGAAGGAAGGAAGGAAGGAAGGAAGGAAGGAAGGAAGGAAGGGATCAAAGCTTTTAATGAGAAGCCATCTTGAATTGTCATTGAGAAGCGAGACACCCACCTCTTTCCAGAAAGGATTTGAGGCAGCTTACAGGGAAAGATGCAAATACTTCAGGGTCATTAAAACAAGGATCAAGAGACAAGCATGGGGGTAATGGAGCGCTCTAAGGACAGATAATTGTGTCGGGAACCTGGAGTAAGAAGTGCAGCCGTAATTGAGCAAGAAAGCAAAATGTTATCAATTTCCAGGCAATTATGTTGAATCGGTTCTGAGCAATCAATGAACAGTATTGATTTGCACAGTCGCTTGGCAACTTTCTGATCCATGGCAGAATTCCATTGTTGACAGGAGACCTCTTGCCAGCTTACGTCTTTCCCCGGAAACCTGCCTGCACACCCTCAAAGGAGGACTCCGCCTCCAACGGACACCTGTGGGCCCAGCATGTCTCCAGGGGTTGAGGTTCTAAGCACCTGAGGCAACCCTAAAATGGTTCCAACCATCAAAAGCATGATCCCCTCATGGGGGCCCAAATCCACTCACCAGTCCCTGGGCAAAGAGGATGGTGCTGGATCTCTTGGTCTTGGTGTCTCTGAGAGAAGGTCAACTTTCTGGCCCCCATCCCACCGAGCTCCCGAAGCCAACCCCTCTCACCTCCGATATGGTCGGCCTCTGTCTGCTGTGCAGTGTTGCTCCAGTTCCACAGACTCCCAGCCGCTAAGGCAGCTGCGTGACTCTCCCATCATTTATACCTTCATTTTCCTAAGCGTCAGAGAATCAATTACCCACAAGTCAACTAAAGGACCATTTTTAGCATCATGCTGACAAAACCTAATAAGGGAAATTTGCCCCTTGCAAATTAAGATGTGTATAGAACTTTCCTTTTACCTTTGAGGGAAGGAATGAAGTACAAAGTTAGAACATTATTCTGAGAGGAATAACAACTATAATTTAGCTATGCTAACCCTCCAAGTATGCCTAACAGGGAAACCAGGGTTTCATTTACATAAATGTGTCTTTTAGCAAAGCTCACATAATTTTCTATTGTCCATGTGCAACTTTATTTGACTTTTGGGTAGATAGTACAGAAAGGTATTTTGCTGTTCTTTGTGAGGAAAGTTTGCCAGCTCCCTCGTCTTCCAATTACCAAGACCTTCCTCTGTCTGATTGTGCTTGCTGCAGAGGCAGGCTAGTATGGGTGGCCAGCTGGGAGCACTCGTCTGCGGGGGTTAAGGCTGAGTGGCCTCAAAGGAGTGTGAAGTGAGAGGGAAAAGATGGAGAACCTTGAGAGGGGTGTTGGGCTTCCAGATTTCTCTACCAAGGGCTAAAGAACCTTCAAGAATGGCATAGAAGTGTGTGAAGCTGAAGCGCTGGCTCCCCATGCAGCTGCATTGAACAGGCAGAAAGAGTTCCCAGGTTCAAGCCCAGAGCCAGTTGTCCCTCCCTCATCTGTCTGTCAATCATGACCTCTGTGACCCTCAGCTTGTTACTTCCACCCCACGGACCTCATTTCTATACCTGGAAAATCAAGAATTGGCACAGAACAGCAACTTCCAAATTTTTCAAAAAGTGGCATAGCCTGGTCTTTAGAAATCTCTGGAATATATAACAGATTTTTAAATTGGGACTACTCTGGTTGAAGGCTGGGGGAGCTACTTCCAAATTCAGTGCCTCCTACCGCCCTTCCTTGCCTACAGGTTCATCACCTTCTACTTTCATTTTTTGGTTAGAATTTTAGCAATCCCATTAAAGCATAATTCACACATGGCAAAAGTCACTTGTTTTAAGTCTATGGTTCAATAAGTTTTTTTAAGTTGATACAGTTGTTCACACACAGCCTCCCCTGTTCTGTTTCTCACACTTCCTCCCACCCATTTGTCACCAGGTCCCATTCCAGGTCCCTAGAGACAGACACTAATATGCTTTCTGTTTATAGCTTTCCCTGTGCTAGCAAGTTCGTACAAGTCATGGAACCCTATGATATATACTCTTTGGTGTCAGCCTTCTTTCACTCAGCCTAATGTTTTTGAGAATCATTCCCATTGAGCCAAGCATCCATCAGCTGTTGCTTTTTATGGCTGAGTTGTATTCCAACGTGTGGCTGTTTGACAGTTTGCTTACCCATTCATCTTGGTGGACATTTAGGTTGATTCCAGTTTGTGACTGTTAATGAATAATGACTGCTATGAATATCTGTGTACAAGGCTGTGTGAAAGTGGGTGTGCACTGCTATTGGGTGGGTACCCAGGAGTAGAATTACTGGAGCATATGATCAGTGAACACTGAAAGCAAACTTTTCCAAAGTAGTATTCCCACCCTCAGCGAGAGAAAGCTCCATCAGTTCTTTTTTTTTTTTTGTTTTGTTTTGTTTGAGACTAGGTCTCACTATTTTTGCCCATAGAATCGCAGGCTCACGTTGCCCAGGGTACCACAGACTCAAGCAATCCCCAGCCTCAGCTTCCCAGGTAGCTGGGATTACAGGTGCACGCCACCACGCCCAGCTATTTTTTGGGACTAGGTCTCACTGTGTTGCCCCGAGCGGGATTCGAACCGTGATCCCTAGCCCCAGCCGCTTCATAGGCTGAGGCTTACAAGCACGAGCCACCATGCCAGTTCCATCAGTTCTTAAGTGAGGATTTACTTCCTTATCCCACAACACCAGTTTAACACCTAAGAAGGCTTATTAGAGCTTGCTGGGTTATCTGTTCTTTTCTGAATAGGCTAGAGGAGCAGGGTGGGTTTCCTCCCCCTATCCACTTAGCATTTTTTTTGTGTGTGCTAAGAGGAGAAGCCATGTGTGGAGAGAGCTTGTCTTCAGAGGGCTGCAAGAGAAGCTGAGTGTTTACCCCAGGCAAGTAGATCTAGAGAGGGACAAGCTGTGAATGCTTCAAGAATTAGAAGAGCGAAGTCACAGGAGAGTTTGGCGAAAGTCAGACTAGAGATGACAGAGGGGCTGAAACAGCAACCCCAGTTTGCATGGCAGAGATTTAGATCTGAAACTCTGCTCTGCTGGTATTCTAGGCGAGGTGTATAACCTCTCTGAACCTCATTACCCATCTTTCCAAAGGAGGGTGTTATGACCTATCTCCCAGATTGTTGCGATGATCGGAAATATCTTGTGAAGCATCAGGTACACCTGGCAGGGGGTTGCCAAGTGTTACTGCAGTTCTTGGGAGGAGCACTAGCTCGGAAAGTCTGGTGGGGTGGTGGCGAGGACATCTGGGAGTCACTGGATAACAAGCTTTATTTGCAGTAAATTCTCAAACCCATCGAGGAAGAGGATGAAGGGAGGAAACCAGATGGAGGCGGACAGTGAGAGCCTGGTCCCTTCCACCTTGTTCAGGAATGGCGCTGGGAACACTGTGCTCACCACCAGCCTCTTCCCAGGATGGAGTTTAACCCAACCTTAATTAGCGTGTGTTATGGTGTCCAGGGGCTGGGGGCTTGAACTGCATGGAAAAGAAAGTGCCGCAGAGAAAGGCAGGCTTTAAAAGGACCCAAAAGGCTGGGGCAGAGAGACTCCACCAGACAGACAAGCAGCGCGTTTGTGTTGCAAATTTCCAGTGTGCAGGAGCCAGCCATTCAGAGAGGGTGCTGCTAAAGCAATGGGCTTGGGGGTGGGGAGGGCAGAGGAAGTCGACAAAGCAGGCCTGTCTGAGGGCCTCAGACCCTGCTTTGTAAAAGCTGCTTTCATCACCCTCCCTGGATGATGGCAGCTTTCCCAGCCCCAGGCCACTGTGCAGGGAAGGGGAGGCCTGGACCCCAGATTCTCAGACACCCCACCCCCTTCTTTGCTGCCAGTTTTTTATGGGATCAGCAGCAGCAGCAGCAGCCCATGCTGCGTCAAACTGAGGGAATCAGGGTTCGAATGTGTAGTCTTGCTAGTGGCCTCAGGCTAAGTCGCTTGACCTCCATCCCAGAGGCTCAGTTTCCTGTTCTGTAAAATGGAGCTGAGAGGGATCCCCTCTCTTCCTTCACCATGGTCCTACCAAAGCAGAAGGGCCTGTGGTTGCAGAGTGATTCGGAATTTCATCTCTTTTGGGGAAAGTCTGCCTTCGGGAAGATCCTTCCGTAGAAGAGTTCCTTTTAAGAGGTAGAGTCGATTGTACTTAGTGAATCAATTAAGTGACTGGGTTGCTTGGAAATGTCACTCCCATGAGTATTTTAAAAATTTACCTTGCTTGGGATCTTCAGACCTGCCCCTGCTTAACCAGGTTGCCTTTCTGGGGTGGTAGACATGCTGGCACTGGAAGCCTGTCCCCAGCTGATCCTTCACACACATCCTCTCTGGTGAACATCTGACAACCTGCAAAGACCCTCTTGGATCTCACCTCTCCAAGAAATATTCCCACCCACCTGGGTCCTCCCCTCTGGCCCATAGTTGACTGATTTTATTTTATTTTTATTAAATAATTTTTATATAAATGTCACATCTTTGTAATCCCTGGGGTTCACCCCCTACCTTCCCTACCTGACTATTCCCTCCCTCTCCCTGCCCTCCCAAGTTGTGTACTTCAGTTTGGTTGTTAGCTTCTTTTGACTTTTCCTCAAGGCTCTTTGTTTACTTTTTCCTATGTTCCATATAGCAATGAAACCATTTGGTTTCTGTCTTTTTCTTTCTGACTTTTTCCTGCTAATATGATTTCTTCTAAATACATCCATGTTATCATAAAATCATCAAATTTGTCATTTTTGATTGATGATTTTTGATTTCTGATTTTATACAAGGAGAATTGTCTCCTTTCTTAGGACCCTTAGGGTGTCTGGGACCAGGTTTGATTCATCTTTGAGCACAGCCCCCCGCCTGCCCCCAACTTTATATCATTGACATATATAAAGCTTTCTAATCAAAGTGTGATCCCTTGACCAGCAGTATTGGTATCATGTGAGGACTTCTTAGAAATGCAGACTCTTGGGCTCCACTCCAGATCAACTGAATCAGAGGCCAAAACCTCTTTGTTCCAAGATTCTAAAGGTATCGGGTACTTAAGATGGTCCCTTGTTCTCTAACCCGAGAGGAGGGCCATGGCCATAGGAGGCCAGGAGATGTCGCTGTTCCCCAGTCATTGGTGATGGCAGGCTTGCCATGAATGAATGCCAGAGGCCCAGATGTGGGGCTTTGTTTCACAGAGAAATCCAGAGAAAATGGAGGGGTCCGAACCAGTTACTTGTGTCAGGCTATCTGAGACACCCCCTACTTCCCACCCCCAGGAAACCTCTGCCTAGTTCCCACCCTGGGCTCTCAGATGTTTCATTTAGGGGACCCCAAGTTCAGTCTCTGCCCCAGGATCACCAGGAGAAAACCAAAAGGAGAAAACTCAGTTTATGGGACCTCCCTCCAGCCTGGCTCACCAGGGAAGAACAGGACTCAGTGAGGAGGCAGCATCTGTTGGGAGGCCTCTCTTCACTTGGAGTCTGAGTTGGAGGATCTTAGTGATGCCAGGACCTTGCAGTCACAGCTAGCGGAAGTTCCCGTTATTTGAGTGTCTATAGAAAAAACCCCAAAGACTGCTGGTTTCTTTTCCAGTTTCCTATCTGAAATGGATGTTCAGGGTCAGGAGTTGGGTTATAGTTTCACTTCCCCTCTGCAGTTTCAGTGTAGTTAAGGGAGTTCCATTAGCTCTGGATGGAGAAAACCTAGAATCTGGAGTCAGACCAAAGAGCTCTCATTCCAGACTGGAAGCACAGTCCTAGGGTTTCCCACCAGGGCTGAAGCTCCCAGTCTGATAATCCTCTGGCTTTATCCCACCCTACATTATTTGGTTCCTGTACACCCAGACCACAGAGAATGAAGAATGAAGATTAGCTTCCATGCCCAGCCCCACCCTTGGAGTTGAAACTCTCTGCTAAACCCCAGAATCCATTCCTAATCCATGGCTGAGACCTGGCATCTTGCTAACTCCTGTCACCCTGGGTCAGCCCACTCACCACCACCCAACCCCTTCCAGGAATCTAGCTGTCCTAGGTCAGAACAGTATAACAGAGGCAACTCTCCATACTTAGTGTCAATTGTGCAACGTACATGATGTCATTCAGGAAACTTGAGGATTAGGAACACACAGCCCTCTCATTTTATGGTGGAAGAAGTTGAGACTTGAAGCCATTGGTAACTTGTCCAGTCTCACACAGACAGTCAATGGGGAAGTGAGGGCACTCGTCTACCTCCAGACAAACTCATTGACCTGGAGCAAAACCACCCTTGCCTCAGCATCTTCAAGCTGATACTTGCTAGCTCCTCACAAAAAAATATCAGCCTTTCCTTTGAGTGACAGCAGTGGGGTCTCTGGGACCCTGCCAGGTAGAGTGATAGCGGTAAGAAGAAAGAATTTCCTATGGCTGATGGCAGGGAGGTGGTGATGGAAGACAGCACTTTATGTCTTCCATGTCTTTGTTATGGTGACACAGTGAGACTGACATTTCTGATTGTCATCAGAACTTTGATCTGGTGATTTCACCATCGAACCTGGTATCAAAGGACCTAGCTTCACATATGGCCCAATTCACACATCCTTCAGGTTAGAGATGGTGCCAGGGAGGCACGGACATTTCAGAACATTAACCAAAGAGGATAATTCCTCCTTAATTTGTTCGCATATTTCATTCCTCTTTCAGGTTTTCACTCATCCTTCGATAATTCCTTCCTTGGACTTAATGTGCTATTACCTGCAGAGTGCTGTTCAGTATTTGGGAGCCAAGAACTAGTAAGATCTTCAAATTAATTGATATTTCTCAAGTGTTTGTTGTGTTCTGTTCAGGTGTTGGGGGCTCCAAGCATTCTGTGGACTTGCTATGGTGGATATTTCATTCTAGCAAGGAATGTAGGTAGGAAGGCAGGCAGGTAATTACACACAGACAGACCCACCTACCTACAACAGAGGTGTGTGCCAGATGCCAAAGGAACAGAGTGGGTGGGGACATTTCAGGAAGGGTTTTGCAGAAGAGGTGACAGTTAGCTGGGTCTTGAAAAAATATTAATACAACATAAACAGAAGCCACACATCCAAGGAAACTTCTGGCAGGGAACCATTGGAAGGGAGATAGCACATCAAGATAGAACTGCCCTTGTCAGCCTCCCCAACGGTTTTGCGCCAATGTGTTTCTTCCATGTGTCTCTACACGCCTGCCCCCAGCAGCACCAAGGGGCAAGTCAGGCCACAAAAGCAAGAGCTCTTCTCTTTAGTCCACCTGCCTTCCATGTTGTACAGCTTCATTTGGTCGTTCAGCTTCTCCCCTTCTTCCCAGTTAACATACAGGACCTGTTGTCCAAGGCGACTGCATGTAAGTAGTGGCAGGGAACATGGCACCCCTCCTAACACTGGGGTTTTGATATAGCAGTCACATTCTCTTTTCTCTTGGGTCTCCAGGAGGCAAATCCCAGTACTAACACAGAATAAACAGATTTGTAGACTGAGGGAAGATGCAACTTGCAAGAGAAAGTCAGTGGAGAACAATATGTTAAGGAAGCATATTTTTCTTTACCTTTCCCCACTAGAATATTTCGAATTAAATCTCAGACTCCATATCATTTCATCCAGAAATATTTCCACTTATATCTGAAAAAGATAAGGGCTCTCCTTTAACAGAGTGACAACACTGTTATCACACACACACACACACACACATACACACACACACACACAGAATCTAACAATAATTCCTATTCAGTGAACTTATTGAGGCAATTTGACAAGACTTTGGAATGCAAGTCCAGCTTGCTTATCTTGAGCTGGTATTTTCTTCAAGTCATGATAAGGAATTCAAACTTTCCCAAGATAATTACAACGAAGGTGAACAGGGGATAGAAAACACAGGAGCTTTGAGAAACTACCTTGGGCCTTGGAAAGGAAATGCTATAAGCAAAAAGTCTGGAAAGATTTGCAGAGTATAGAAGAAAAGAATCCTCTCCTGATTTCCCTTTTCCTCACCCAAGGGTTTTTAGTCATAAATGTGAAATAGGAACCAGATCTCAAGTGAAACCAAATGGATAAAAATAATACAACGAGTGGTCACTAAAAGCAACAAGACATATTCCTGGGCCTCTTGTCCCACAGAGACTCTCCAGACTGCTCACTGCACAGAAGGACTGTTATTCGGCTGCTTTGCAGCATGTCAGCTTCCTTGTGGGTCCTGGATATTGTGGATGAACTGGTTTACTCACTGGACTCTATCCCTCCACTAGGCACCAGGAAATCCCAAGTTTCTAGGCCCTGCTCCTCTAGGAGTTTGGTCTGTGACAGTGGACAAGTTACTTTAGCTCTCTGAGCTCATCTGTAAAAGGATGGTATTAGACCACAAGATCTCAGAGTTCCCTCTGAGTGTGAATCCTCTGATTCAGAGAGCACCTTGTAAAATGGCTCATCCCCATGGTTTGAGAAAGTGTTACCAGGATTTGGTTCCACATTACTGCCTGTGTGTGAAACGCTTGTGTACCCCAGATGAAGGGTGTATGGAGATGCCATACACTTATTATGCAAGGTGGTGCTTCAAAATCAGCCAGGGTTGTATTTGGCTGAATCCCCAAAGGAAATCCACTCGGTGTCTCCATCTGAACTTGTCAGGAAATGCACTGTGGATAGCAAACACGTGGACCCGCACAGCGCCATTCACAGATGGAACCAGTTGCCTGAGGCCCAAGAAGCAAAGGGTAGGAATGAGTTTAAATGACAACCTATGTTCTTTCATGGCAGGTAAAGGGTTGATGTATGGCACATGGGGATTTGGCACTGAGCTGGAGCTAAAGGGAAGGGGCTGTGTGAAGCTGTTGGATTACATTGCCATATGTTGCTGGGTTTTAGGACTTTGGCCTGGGGAGCTGCATTGGAACCGAGTCTTAACCAAAACTGGATGGGAGCCAGAGGAAGACACACAAGATGGTGAAATGGAACGGAGAGGGAGAAATAAAACAAACTCCATGCTAGGCCAGAAGAACCACCCTTTTCAGAAACCCTATCTCTGACCCAGCACCTCACTGTAGTGAGGGAAGGAAAGGAGAGCAGTTTCAGCTGCTGTGATTTCTTTGTTTCAGTTCTTCCAATGGTTTCTGCTCTTTCCCACAATAGGGCTTTTTTTTTTTTTTTTTTGCTTTTTATTTTTTTTTTTGAGACTAGGTCTCACTATTTGCCCGTGGAACTGCAGACTCACGTTGCCCGGGGTACCACGGACTCAAGCAATCCCCAGCCTCAGCTTCCCAGGTAGCTGGGATTACAGGTGTGCGCCACCATGCTCAGCTGTTTTTTGGGACTAGGTTTCGCTGTGTTGCCCCGAGCAGGACTCGAACCACAATCCCTAGCCCCAGCCGCTTTATAGGCTGAAGCTTACAGGCACGAGCCACCATGTCCGGACCAGCTATTTTTTTGAAACTAGGTCTTCCTATGTTGCCCTGGGTGGGACTTCAACTGCAATTCCTAGTCCCCGCCATGCTCCATAGGCTGGTGCATACAGGCACGCGCCACCGTGCCGGACCCACAATAGGGCTTTTGCCTGAGCTGTGGCATCGGCCTGGAAGGCAACTATATTTCACTGGTCAACTTCTGCTCAGAACTTGGCCCACTCTGCTGTCTCCAGGAAGCCTTCCTGGGCCTCTCTAAGATAAAGATAAATTGTTGCTTTAGTTCCTGCCATCAACTCATATTTTAAAAAAAGCACTCATCACTTAAAGTTCTTATGTATTTATGTGATGGTTTTTAAATTTCTTGTTCATGTCTGTAACCACAACATAATTAAATTGTGTGATTGTTTGCGTAATGGCTGTCTCCTTTAACTTAAATGTGGGCTCCATGAGGGTGAGGTCCACTCTTGCTCACCACCCATGAGTGTGTATCACGCTGGCACCGTGTCTGGTACATTGTTGGTGGTCTATAAAATTTTTTTTGAAAGTATAAAACATCGCAAATTCATGAGAACTTGTCACTAATGTTGTCATCTAGCCCAGCCATGAACTTCCTTACTCAATCTGCTGTATGTGTTGGATGGGTTGGGTGTTTGGATTGACTGCCTGTCTTATTTCTGCCGGGAATCAAAATCCCACTGTGGTAAATTATAATGATGGAAGATTGGCTTCTGGCACTTGCAGATCCACTTCAGCCAGCTCTGGCCCTGGCTCAGGCCCAGTCCTGACTGGCAGCTGCCTTTTCTCTGGCCCAGTGGCAACTGTTGACCACCACACCTGGTTAATTGATCCCATGAGAGTCTGGCAAAGCTGACTGGAGAGTCAGCCAATTTCTCATGCAACTGCTTGTGCAGAGGTCCTGGCCTCTGCTGGGGAAGCTGTTCTCTAAATCTGGGCCCCCAAAATGCCTTGTGCTACATTACAACCTCCATCAGGAAATTGTAGCAGTTTAGTTGACAGAGGAGCAGACAGAAGAGATGCACATGTCAGTGGGAACTGGAACCCACAGGTCACAGAAACCTGAGTTGGAGAGGCCTGTTGAAATATTTAGAATGGTGAGTCTCCAAATATGGTCCCCAAACCACAGGATCCACACCTCCTGGGAACTCAATGGAAATGTCAGAGCTGCCGAGTCTGAGTCTCTGGGCACAGCAGTCCATGTTTTACCACCCCCACAGGTGATCTGGATACATGCAAGGGTTTTCAATCCTCTGCTCCAATCTGACCCCCAACCTGCCAGTTTTCTACTGGGGAGCTCACATCCCAAGAAAGTCACCCCGATGCTTCCTTTCACACGGTGCCTTCTTTGTTTATTGTTGCTGATCTAGAGTTTGCTGATGTGGTTTTTTAAGATGTTCTCAGAATCATAAATAAGCTCATCACAGGCTATTATATTACCATGGCAACCTGGCAGCTGGCTAGAAAGAAGCAGGTAGCACAAGTGCCTTGGGGTCTCAATGGCACTAAAGTAATTGTAAATTTTCTCTCTGCTGGTCATCCTCTCTATTCATTGTCCCTTTAGTTCTCTCTTACCCTCTTCTTCATTCTTCCCTCATCTCATTAGGAGCAACGTTGTCCTCATTGTTTTAGGTTTTCGAAGGGGTTCCCAAATTTGACCTCTCTTCTGAAATAAATAATAGCACCATGAAGTGGGAGGGTCTGAGCAGGGCTATTTGGCTGTGTTCTTATCCCCATCAGAATGTTTTATTAGAATCTTCTTGAATTGATTATCTTTTTGAAGGTATGTGTATAGAGTATAAAATTCAAAATGGCACACATTAAGTGTGAGCCTCCTTAGCCAGCATGAATGAGAGGGCATGAATCCCAGTGATCATGCAGGTTTGGAGAAAAGGAGGCTGTCAACTTTATCACAGGAAGTGCTACAATAAAGGAACCTGGAGAATAATACCACACACATGCCCTACAAGAGGTTCCTGATGAGCTTGCACTGGTTTCCTGTCTTGAAGTTACCCCTGGAAATTTAAGCAGCATGGTCTGCCAAGTCCCAGGAGCACAGGTCCTCACCCAGGAAAAGGACACTACCAGAAAAGGAAGAGATCAATGGGTCAAGCATTGACCAATGACTTGCAGAGAAAGGGGAGTTGAAAGGAGGATGGGAGGCTGGGCACGGTGGCTTGTGTCTGTAAGCTTCAGCCTATGAAGTGGCCGGGACTAGGGATCGTGGTTCG
>PVHY01003905.1:74188-101056 GCA_004024945.1 Uropsilus gracilis
AAAAAAAAGTGAGCACCTGCATGACCCATATGTTGTTCAGGTTCCCTCCTTGGCAGGGGCTTTTGCTGTTTCTTGGGCATCCTTGCAGAGTTAGCCCATGCACATCAAAGTATGTGCTTTTACTGCCTCTCTCCTTTTTTATTTACAGGAATACTAGCATTTTATACTCATCGTTCCATGCCTTGATATGCTTTAGAAATCCTTCTCCAGCACTTAGTTGCTGCATGCTTTTTAATGCTGCATATTCTGTAGTATAGATGTTCCATCATTTATTTAAGTGCTACCCTGCTGATGGCTATATGGATTGTTTCCAATCCTTTGCTATCTTCATCCCCATTTTACAGTCAGAAAAGTTGTAATTCAGGGGAGAAGGATTTGAGGAAATTCCCATAGTAAATGTTAGCATTCTCAGGTAGTGCTTAGCTACAGAACCTAAGAAAAAAGGAAGAATTGACTGACCCCTGTATTATAGAAAATAAAGTCACCCAGATCCCTCATTTCTTTTCTTGCCTACTGTCTTATCTAGTTCAGTTAAATTCAGCTACTACTACCTCACATGTAATTAAAGAATTCTTTGGGGAAGTACTTGATCTGTCTTTTCTGTTAGACAATCATCTTTGTTGAACTATATTTTCCTCATCTCTGCATCTCTACTATACTCCATGCAATGAGTATACAGTGGGTGCTCAAGAAATACTTGTTGGATGAATGAATAGATCAAGCTTATACGTAGTTAAGACAAAGGACTTGGAGGCCTGACTCTAACACTTATTACCTCTGTAATGCAAAACTTTCCTCTGCCTCAGTTTCCTCAACTGTGAAATGGAAATGATGGGGAGATCAAGTGAGTGTACACAGATCAAGTATTCATCACAGGGTCCTGTGCATAGTGGGGGCTCAGTCATTTTCCCTAACATCTTTCAATGTCATGCAGTGCTGGGAGATTCTGATGAGGAATTGAAAAATCTTCAAAGAGGAGGTAATTTGAACTGGGTCCTGAAGGAAGAGTAAGATTCCAGCTTATGTGGCTAGGGCCAGATCTCTTGATGGAGTTCATCCAACAACAAAATGAAGATGACGACACCCAGTTTCTATCTCTCTCTAGGGAGATGGTCTGGCCTAAAACCCCTCAAGAGGAAAATATCACACAATTAAAAGGCACCATTATCATTGAGCTGGAAAAGTACCTTCACAGGACAAGTGAACTAATCCCTGCCAAAGTATGACTCTGCCTGTGCTGTGTGTAATTGAATATTTAGTGTAGATTTAACCCAGGGAGCCAACTGTGCTGTTGGTTAGAGTCAAATTTAATACGGCACTTAATAAACCTAGAAGTAATTAATATCTTTCAGATGCCGGTTATGTGTGAAGTTTGTGTTGCTTCTATCAGAGAGATGAAGTTCTGGACTCTCCTAGGAGGAACTGGAAGTGAGGCCTGATCTGTGCTTTCACTTCCTCTGTAACCTCCTCCTGGAGATCAAATATCACCTACTCTGACAAAGGGAGAGTCCGATGCTTCTCCTGGGTTCTTATGTCACTCTGCACATACTTCATTTGTAAAACTCAAAATATACTATGCATTAGTTTGCTTCTATGTCTGTCTGCCCTCTAGAGTCCAAGATCTTGAGCCCAGTATTATCTGACATGCAGTCGACACTCAATGAATGAGAGCTGAATAAAGGATTTCAAGTTTCAGAACTGTGGGAGATCTTGGGTCTCAAGAAGTTAAGGAGTCTGAATTTTCCTGGCAGGGGTAGACCCTCTATGGTGTTGACATGTAATTCACCTTCTGATGGAAGTCCTGTTTGGTAACCTCTCTAATGGGGCCAGCCACAGTATGTACACCACTCCTGTAGTGGAGCTGTTGGAAGAGGCTCGAGCACAGGAACTGTTCAGAGACAGCAGAGTCAGCCCTGGGTCCATATCTTGTAGAAAGATAAAAAAAAATCAGGCTTTCAACAATCAAAGTTGGTTATCTGTGAGATGCCTGGAGGCCTAGAGAAATAGTCCAGAATGTGATATGTCAAATGTTGTTTGGGCCTGCTGACTCGGAGATAAGGGTGTCCCTGGCCTTTTTAACACATAGAAGATGTCCCTGCTACCTGAGGGAATTGGCCTCTTGTTATGGTCCTATATTTTGGATTCATCAGAATCTGCCATGCTCAGTGTTCTTGGTTTCTTTTTGCAGTTGGTATTTCTACCTCTAGGGTCAGAATCTGGGATGGGGGCTCTGACTGCTCTTGGTTAGATCCAGCATCCTTGATCCAGCACGAACTGGGTGCATCCACCCCATCCACTGTCATAGTGGAGAAGTTGGCTGCGTCTTCCGGCTTCTTAGGATTGCCCCAAATGGAGATTGGGCAGCCCAAGTGGTGAATACCAGCTTCTGCTCTCCCCTCAATTTATAAGCACTATATTCTCTTCTGTTACTTTTTGAAAAGAACTCCATCTTTTGGTCCCAGCTAATCAATCAGCAAATATTTATTTGGATCTACACATACCAAGCGCAGTGCCAGGTGTGGGATAATAGGAGTAAACAAAGGAAATGGAGATTATATTCTTTTTTTTTTTTTTTTGAGACTAGGTATCCCTATTTTTGCCCGTGGAACCGCAGGCTCTTGTTGCCCGGGGTACCACAGACTCAAGCAATCCCCAACCTCAGCTTCCCAGGTAGCTGGGATTACAGGCGCGCGCCACCACGCCCAGCAATTTTTTTGGAACTAGGTCTCACTAGGAGCCCCAGGCAGGACTCGAACCGCGATCCCTAGCTCCTGCCGCTTCATAGGCTGAAGCTTACTAGCACGAGCCACCATGCCCGGCCCAGGAGATTATATTCTAGTTGTGGAGAGACTGATAATAAAAAAGGTTAGCAAACAAGATATTACAAACTGTGGTAATACTCTAGAAGAACTCAGGTAGAATGCTATGATGGAAGTAAGGGAGGTCTACTTAGAGAGTTTCTATTATCTAAAACCCACAATTTATTGGCTTAAAATACTCATTTTTTTTTAGCTCATGATTTTGTGGTTTAGGAACAGGCTAAGCCTTTAATAAAGTCAACTGGATTTCTTTTTTTAAAAAGTAGCAATCATTTTGGGAAAATAGAAATAGATTTCTTAAATAAAATCACTAGTCACTTAAAAAAAAGGAATATGGCTAAAGATGGGTTGGGAGGTCTATCTCTACTCCATGAGGTATCAGCTATTGGGTCTGGGGCTGAAGAACCACTTTGAAGATGTTTCATTTTTGCCCAAAATTTTGCAGTGAAACATTTTGAATATACAAAAAGTCAAAAGAATTATATAGAAAACACAATATATATACTTAACATTCTACTCTCTTTGCTTTGTCATACATTTTTCTACTTCTCTCCTGGGTCTGATGCTCCTTGGATTTTCCTCCTATCCATGCGACTTGGGCTTCTCACAGCTTGCTGATCTCAGACTAGTTGCTTTTCTCACATGGTGGTTGACTTCTAGGCCAGTTCAGTGCCATGCCTGACACTGACAGGGCATCCCTTCCATAGTATGCTATTGGTGAAGGAAGCTGAAGAACAGAAGAACATACAGGATGAACAATATCACTGGAGTCATAATTAGAAAAACACAACCAACTATGAAAAATAAGTAGAGGTCTTTTCTTAAAGGGCAGTGGGAACAAAATATCTTTCAAATAGAAGTAGTGAGTACTCCAGGAAAGAGACTAATAAAAGCAGAAGCTCAGAGGTAGAAGACAAGTCTTGCACTTATACCTTCCTTTTCATATACAAACCCCGCCCACCATCTGGGTGGGCCACACATTTAGTGACCTCCCTCACAGATATCCCTCTTTGGGATATCTGAGTCTCAGTCGATTCTTCTCTTTCTAGGGCATTCAAGCCTGGGTGTTCACCTGACTTGCACAAGTTGGCTAAACAGAGCTGTAGTTCTCCACACAGTCTATAATACTTGGAGAAATTGTTTAGCTTCTCTAGTTCAATGTTTTTTAAATTGTAAATGGGAATAATATCTATAGAGTTGCTGGAAGAATACTGATATTTGTGAAGTGCTTAGCACCTAATGAATACTCAATAAATGGTAGCCATATTTAATAATTATAAACCAGTTCACTCTGTCCTATGTTAATGTTATAGAATGATTTTTCAGAGCACAGACCTTGCCTTTTTCAACTTTTCCCTTTCATAGTGTGAGAAATTGGCCTCACATATATATTACGGACAGAAGCAAACATGCCACAATGTTCTGCACCATACCATGGTGCCAAAGGAGCCATATGGGGGCACAGAGATGAGTCAAAGAGTTGAAGTTCTCCAGAAATTTCTAGAGAATGAGAAAATAACTGTGCCTGAAGCAGTTACACTGGCATTCTTGTATATCTGCATACAGAGAATAATAGACTTCAAAGCATCACTATTAGTTTTCTAGGGCTTCCTTAACATAGTATGACAAACTAGGTGACTTAAACAATACAGACAACAAAGATATTTATTTTTTCACCACTCTAAAGGATAAGAGCCTGTCAGCACATTTTGAGGGCTGTGAGGGAAAATGCATTGCATGGGTCTCTCCTTGCTTCTGGTAGCCTACAGGCAGTCTTTGGTATCTTTGATATCAGAAAACTGTGATCAAAAAAAAAAAAAAAAAAAAGAAAACTGTGATCTCTCCTTCATCTTCACATGGTGTTCTCCCCATGTATGCATCTGATTTACAGCCAACCCTAATGACCTCATTTTAACTTGACTATCTCTGTAGAGACCTGTTTCTGTACATGATGACATTTTTAGTTACTAGGGATCAGGACTTCTATCTTTTGGGGTGGGATATAAATCAACACAATTCAACAAGAATGACTCTCCTCATTTACACCTCACAGTGAGCCCCTCCAAGGTAAGTACCAAATTTTATACTAATACCTGTACCTTTGGGGACTGAGTTTATCCCTACTTCTTTATGACCCAAGATGTTTCTGCACCTTTCCCATCTCTCACCTTGACCTTTGTTCCATCTCTTTGCCTGGAAAATTCCTGTTTATTTTTCATTTCTTAGCTTTTATGTTAGTCCCTAAGACAGGCCTTCCCTGATAACTCTCAATTCTCTCCCAATTTATTCTCTTATGAGTTCTTACCAAACCATTTCATGGTTGATACACATTTCTCTGCATGACTGATTAATGGTGTCAGAAATTAGCTCTTGGTCAGCAGGCACAGAAAAGGTAGGGACCACCCACTCACCATTGTCTTCCCAGTTTCATAACATATGTTCCAGAGTAGAAACTATAAATATTTGCTAAATATATGAATGAATGATATGTCTTCAAATCCTCCATACCATCTCATGTAATTAGTGGATAGAGTAAATTATAATTGTCCGTATTCTTCAAAAGTGAGCTCCATGCAAGTAAGATTATGTCTCATCCTTTTTTCAATCTCTAACACCCAAACGCTCCTCCTTGATCTTCTGTGTATTAGTTATCTGTGCTGCCTAACAATTTACCCTGAAATTTATGAGCTTAAAACAATAATATTATTTCACATTTCCGCGGGTCAGAAATTTAACAGTGACTTTACTGAATATTTCTGGTTCATGATCTCTCACGAGATTATATTCAAGATTTTGGCCAGAGCTGCAGTCACACAAAGGTGTGACTGGGGCTGGATTATCCACCCTCAAGGTGGCTCACACAGGTTGCCGGCAAGTGGTTGTTTTTTTGGTAGAAGACTTCAGTCACTATGCGTGAGAATCTCTTTCTGGGGTTCTTGAGTGTCCTCAAAACATGAATTTCCATTAAGAGCAAAGAGGAGTAAGGGTATATTTTTAAGTTTGAAACGAATCCTCCATGATTCCCATTGCTTATACCAGTCAGTCCTATCCACTCTGAGGGGGGCTGTCGAAGAGCCTGAACACCAGGGATCAAGAGTCCTGGTGGTTCCCTCCTACACTGTAAGCAGCATGTGGGCAGAGACTGCTTTATTCAGGACCGTAGCCCCAGCAAGTAGCTCAAGACACACACAGTGTTAAGCGAAGGCTTCGTAAGAATTCTAATAATTTCCTTCCATGAATAAGGGTGTGCTTGTCATCCCTTCGCATTTTAAGCTCAGAGCTCGCTTCCTCGGGGGTGTC
The DNA here is from genome assembly GCA_004024945.1 of Uropsilus gracilis. Taxonomy (NCBI): domain Eukaryota; kingdom Metazoa; phylum Chordata; class Mammalia; order Eulipotyphla; family Talpidae; genus Uropsilus; species Uropsilus gracilis. Next base: position 80,308 of record PVHY01003905.1, read on the forward strand.
CCTGCTTTTAAATCCAAAGAAAGAAGAGAAAAGTTCCTCCAAAGACCAGCAACGGCAGACACTACCGAACTCTTTCCAAGTCGGGAGGAGCTAAGCGGACGGACCACTTAGGAGCGTCACTTCCGGGGTCTGGATTCGCGGGGAACCACTTCCGGGGTCGTGACGCGGCGCGGCGGCGCGGGAGGTAAGTGCCGCGGCGCCGGGGGCCTGGCGGGGCCTGCGGCGCGGGGCGGAGTCGCAGTCGCGAAGGTGGCGGGAACGGAGCGGGGCCCTAGGTTCAGGCCCTGCGGACCGGTTCTTCCCGGCTCCCCGTGGCCGCGCTGCCAGGCGTAGCGGGCATCGCTCAGCGTGCGGCGGCCTCAATAGCTTCCCTTGAAAGCTATTTCACTGGGTTTTCAGTCAGTTACCGGAGAAGGGAGTTGGTGACACTGGGAAGTCAGGACCTGCCTGGCGCCGTCCTGCGTTTGGGTTCAGGACGGGGCAGAATCCAGTCGGCCTGAGTCCCTGACCTGCTTCTCTAGACGCGAGTGGGGCCCTGGCAGGAACCCGAGTCCTTTTGACCGGAACTTAAGCCCTGAGTGTACCCAGCATTTCCTCGTAGCTGAGGGGCGCTCTCTGTTTGCCTCTGGGTCTCAGTTTTCGTCTCTGGAATGGGCATATAGATTTGATTTGAGCATTAAATGAGATGGGTGAAGGCAAAAACTGTGCGCCTTGTGTATTTGCTGGCAGGATACAGTCTTTTAAAGACGGGAAAGGAATATGTGAGGCTTCATACTTTGTAAAAAGTGGGCCGGGCACGGTGGCTCGTGCCTGTAAACTTCAGCCTAGGAAGCGGCTGGGGCTAGGGATCGCGGTTCGAGTCTCGCCTGGGGCCCGTAGCGAGACCTAGTTCCAAAAACCTAGCTGGGCGTGGTGGTGCGCGCCTGTAATCCCAGCTACCTGGGAAGCTGAGGCTGGGGATTTCTTGAGTCTGTGGTACCCCGGGCAACGAGAGCCTGCGGTTCCACGGGCAAAAATAGCAAGACTTACTCTCAAAAAAAAAAAAAAAAAAAAAAAAGTGGTAGCAACATGCAGATTATTACTAATTATATTTTGCAGGACATCTGCACTTCTGTTTCAGCTCACTGGCTGCCAGTTGTGACTGCTAGAGGAGCTTTTTGCTCTCCATAGAACAATATTTGAACCCAGTTTTAATCTGTTTTTGGAAATTTGTTGTAACGGGACAGGTTTGGGTGTACAGCGCAGTGTGCTAAGACAGAAACTCCTGATTTTTTTTTTTTTGTTTTTTTGTTTTTCATCCTGATGTCTTTCAGTTGAATTCTCAGAACAGAGTTTTAAAACCACTGCACTAGAAGGCAAGAATTCGCTACTAGTAGCATACTTGGTCTTCTAGCCTTAAAGAAGATTTAGTTTCTAGTTGATAAGATTGGAGGGCTCTACGTGTTTCAGGGCTTACTTTGAAATGCTGACTTTTTAGAAAATAAACTTTTAGATTTATGAAATTATTGCAAAAATGCTACAGTGAGTTCCCATGTAACCCACACCCAGTTTTCCCAATTTTCCACACTTGGCATCAGTATAGTTATACTTTTCACAAGTAATGGACCAGTATTGATAAACCACATGAGCTCAGTTTTCCCCTAAAATCCTTTTTCTATTACAGGATCCTAATCAGGATACCACATTACAATTAGTAGTCGTGTCTCCTCCTGGCTGTGATAGTTTCTGATAGTTACTTTAGTTAAACTTGACAATTTTGACTAGTACTGGTCAGATATTTTGTACTGGTCAGATAGTTGGGATTTGTCTGATATTTTTCTTATGATTACACTGGGGTTATGGTTTCTCAGGGAAAGATCACATTACATCAGTGGTACATGCTAGCAATATAGGTTATTGCTGTTGATGCTAATCTGATCACTGACTTGAACTAGTCAGTTTTTTCTGCAATACAGTTACTCCCCTTCCTTGCTGTTTTCCATATTGTACTCTTGTATTATTTATAGTCCATACTTGAGAATGGAATTATATACCTCATGCTTACAGGCAGATTATTTACATAAAATTTTTGAAATTTTTTTTCCACGGGAAATTATATATCCTCACACCTCATATCCCCCATTTACGTAGTCATTTATATTACATTGACTCATGGATTTTTATTTTCCTACTTTGGGTTAAAATCTAGTACTATTTTATTTTGTTGCCTTTTTTTTTTTTTTTTTTTTTTTTTTTTTTTTTTTTTTTTTTTTTTTTTTTTTTTTTTTTTTTTTTTTTTTTTTTTTTTTTTTTTTTTTTTTTTTTTTTTTTTTTTTGAGACTAGGTCTCCCTATTTTTGCCCGTGGAACTGCAGGCTCACGTTGCCTGGGGTACCACGGACTCAAGTGATCCCCAGCCTCAGCTTCCCACGTAGCTAGGATCACAGGTGTGCGCCACCAATATTTATAATAGCACATGCCCAGTTATTTTTTTGGACTAGGTCTCACTGTGTTGCCCCGAGCGAGTGGGACTCAAACCAAGATCCCCGATTCCGGCTGCGGATTCCTAGACTGCTGCTTACAGGCATGCACCACCATGCCCGGCCTATTTTGTTGTTCATTTTCTTATAACTTTGGCAATTAGTTCTTCCAGTCGACTCCTTGTTCCCTATGACATCCCTAATCAATGTGCTTTTTGTTTTGTTTTGGTCTTTTTAAACACTTTTACTTCCTACTGTAGGCTCATCTTGTGTATAGCCTCTTTTAGTCCTAGGATTAATCATTTCTCCAAAGAGCTCTAGTTCCTTTTATTGGAGAATGGTATTAGAAATCAAGATTTGGGTGTCACTGGGACCCCCTTGGTTCTAGGTCCTTTCAGTGGACAGAACAAGAGATACATGTATAACCTGTGTAAATATACATGTCTAAATATTTTTATCTATAGCCATTGTGTGTATAATAAGCTAATCAGGAGTTCATAGTTATGTCTACAACTCTCATTCATTTCACATGGCTCATTCTAGTTTCCTTTTCTCATTTATCTATAGCGTCCTATCCCAACTGTGACAAATTAACCCCACCACCTAACATCCATTTACTTGGTTGTTAAATTCCTGTATTTGTGGATAGTAGTGTCAGAATTCTTAGCCTATACCCCTTCAGTGAAGTGGCAGATTTTGGGGTAGGGGGGATGGCATACATTTAGGATTCCTTTGTGCTATAAAGTTTTATGGACTTTTGAGAAATGCTTGATGTTTTTGTCCACTATTCCAGTGTCATACAGCATAGTCTCAACACCTTCAGGATAATTTTTAAATTCTTTTTCAGATTTCACCTCAACAGTTCTGTTGACCCTTCAAAATATATCCATAACCTAAGACTCTCTACTGCCATTGCTCTTTGGTGCAAGTAACCATCTTTTTTTATAAGTGAACGTCTAGTTGATCTTCCTATTTCCAGTCTTATGCCTCTACATTCATTCTCCACACAGCAAAGAACCATTTTAAAATGGCTCATGTCAGTTCTTTGCTAAGCACCTCCCAGTGTTTCCTCTTTCAAAGGAAAAGTCAAAGTCCTTATATATTACTTGCTCACTTTCCTAGTTTTCCTTGATCATAAGGCTCTTCTCTGCCTTGGTTCCTTATCCTTTATTGTTTCTTCATCCCAAGGGACTCTAGTGAATATTTATGACTTGTTCCTTCACTTTCTTCTTGCTTTTACTGGAAGTTATCTTAGAGAGCCCCTACCTGACCACCTCATGTAAAATAGCACCTCTTCCCTTGCTCCCTGTTTGCTCCCTGTTTACTCATAATAGTTAAACCACTATCTACTTCTTTCTTTTGTACTGATCAAATAGTTGGGATTTGTCTGATATTTTTCTTATGATTAACCTGGAGTTAGGGTTTCTTGGGGAAAGACCAGATTACATCAGTTGTACATGCTAGCAATATGTTATTGCTGTTGACGCTAATCCAATCACTGGCTTGAACTAGTCAGATTTTTCTTCAGTAAAGTTACTTTCCTCCCTAGTTCCTACCATAGAGTTTTCATTCACCTGGGGGCACTCCACCACACACATGCATATATGATGTAATATCTACTTTTTTCACAAGAAATAAGTACTTTCTTGTATGAAAACTCTATGACTGGAACTAGAATAATATCCCATATATGGAAGATACTTAGGAAATCTGTCAATAAATCTCTGCCTGATGAATGGATGGCTGAATGGCAGTCTAAATACCAGGTCACTAGTGTCTGGTATTCAGGGATGAACCTCAAGGGATCTAGTAACCTTAAAAAGTGATTTACCATGTTTGGTAATAAATATGTATGCACTTTTAATTAAAATCTGGTAGGCATATGGGATTTCCCCAGCATATAAAAATGTCTGTGCTTAAGCTGATCCAGACTAAAACATAGGACCTGACACACACTGGAGAATTTGTAGCTCTGCCCTGACTCATGACTGAACCTAAGACATCCCGTATCCCTTCTCTTCCCTGGTAAGTGAGATGGTTGAGGTGTCTGCTCTTGCATGAAAGGTGAGAAACAGGCATAGGCTTTATCATTTACCAAGTATTTGAATTGGGCCCTGGAACAAACTCAGGGCCTGTGTGGCCAAAGGCTTACAGTGGTATTAGTTATAAAAAAACAAACAAAAAAATTTAGAACCCCATATATAGTATTTCTTAAACAATAAGGAATATATTTTGAAATTTAACCCCAAACATATGTAGGTGGTGCAACAGAACAAAAAAGAAAAAAGAAAAAACTTTGAGACACAGTACTGACTTTCCCCAATGTGATGTTTTCTGTTGTCCTTTAATTAAAGCTATGGTTAATAAGATTAAAAAGTGTTAGTTGTACCCTTCTACACAGTTTTCATGACTCGCTAATGAATCACAGCCTGCAATTTGAAAACCATTGACTTAGTAAGAGGCTTGGGCTCTAGAGGAGCCAGTCAGTTTGAATCCTGACTTTGCCACTTGTCAGTCAAGTTACTCTAGGATAGGACAAATAACTTCATCAAACTCCTCAGTTTCCTCATCCTCATTAGTAACCCCTGCCTCCCACAGTGGTTGCGAAGTCCTCTTCACAGTTTCACAGTTTGCAAATGATTCAGTGCTACTACTGGCAGTGGAGGTGGGGAATAAAGCCTGTCACAGGTTCTTGAAGGATGGGTAGGATTCGTGTGATTTCTGTTATCAGGAAGGAAAACTCAAATGCAGGCAAGCAGGCTGGGAAGTAAAACACAGGGACGCAGTGAAAACTAGACAGGAATTCTAAGGCACACACAGTATTACAGAGAATATTTTTACCACTACTGTCCCCTTATACCTGTATTGTTCAGTGTGGGGTTCTTTTGGACACATGTGACTTAATTAAAATTAAATGCAATTATTAAAATTAAATACAATTAAATAATTAAAATTAAATTAAATAATTAAAATTAAATACAATTTCAGTTCCTCATTAGCTGCATGTGTCTAGTGGCTCCTATATTGGAGAGCAAAAATATAAAACATTCTAGGCTCTGCAGAAAGTTATACTGGACAGTGTTTCATTTGATCCTAACAAAAGTCTTGTGAAAGAAGTAGATAAAACATGGAAACATGGATTTTTCTTTTAAATTATATTCCTTGTTTAATACCTTTCCTCATCTCCTACCACCAAAAACCTATTTGCCTGTGGCCTCTTATTGCTCTTTAACTAGTGAAATTAGTTTATACATGGCTGAAATCAGTGTTTATATAATTGTTTACTTTTTTTCAATGAATATCATTTTGCAAATTATTTTTGTATCACTGACCTCATACATGTTTATATTTGTCATTTTAGTAAAGAGGGTATTGCCATGATGTACTTTAATTGGCTTAACTGCTTCTTTATTGTTGGACACATTAGTTTCTTCCTGTTTTTCAGTATTATGAATAGCACTGCTAAGAACTTTTTTGTACCTGAAGCCTTTTTCTTCTTTTGAATTATTTCCTTACTGTAAATTCTAGGAAGTGAGTTATTCAGTTAAAGGATATAATCATCTTTATGACTGTTATATATTGCTTAATTGCCATAAAAAAAAAAGCTTTAAAGCATGATAGCTTTTTGTAGATATTGTTGTTGTTTGACTCATGAGAACATTAAGTCTCTAAGAGGTCAAGAAGACCCAAAGTGTAAATAGTTGTTGATTGAGTCAGGGTTTTTAGCCCCTCCCACCTCACCCCCATTCCTGATTCCTGGCCACGTCTTTATATTGTACTGCAAATATCATAATAATGTTGCCTTCAGTAACACTAATAAGTCTAAGTATTGACAAACCCAGTGGGCTTGTTAAAGCCTTAAGCATACAACTTGGGACCAAAGACTTAAGGAAAAAAATAGTATTTATGAATTGGGACTGAAGAAATGAGAGGACTTTCTTAATCTTGAAGCCCCTGTGGGGGCTGGGGTCTCTATCTTTTCTCCCACGATGCTGCTTACCCAACCCCCTTGGAATTCACTTCAGGGCTAGTTTATGAGCCACCCGAACAATCTGCCTGGTGTCAGAGCGTTATACCTTGTATTTGACCAAAAATGGTATTCCTGAGCTTCAGGCCCCACCTGATTCACCATGCTTGGATCTAGTTGGATTGGATCCTTTCCAGAAGTCAGATCCTTCCTGAGAGGATGAATAACTGCCAACTCGGAGGATTTTGAAAAAAATTAAAAAAGACCTTAGACTTTGAAGTCCATTCCCAAAGAAGACAGAAGTGGTGCTAAAAGTAGCACAGGCACATGCCTTCCTATGTAACTAGGTTGAAAGGGAAACATGCGTTTGTATAAGATATCTATGCATTTGTGTAAGTCCTTTTGTCTGTACTTAGGAGGGCATTTTCATGGCCCTGTAGATAGTTATTCTTCCATGATGGAAAAATGTTCCAAAGCCGAGAAGCCGAGGAACCAGAGTGGAGGAAGAGCTTTAGCACAGCTTCTTTAGCCCAGGCCTATGCCATAGGAGTTAATGCAGGCCACAGGTAAAATGTAAAATTTCCTAGTTACCACATTAAAAAAGGAAAAAGACAAAGGTAAACTTATTTTTATTGTAGTAAAATATACATCAATATTGCCGTTCCAGCCAATTGTAGGTATACCAAGCAATTTCTCACTTGGCTTTCTCACTTGGTAATGGTGACTTTAAGTGAAACAAGTCATGAAACCAGATCCTCTACTAACATGCCATTGTAATGAAACAAAAGAAAAGTTGTTGGGAAGGTGTGAGGACCTGTGGCATTTACAAAGTTATATAATCATCACCACTTTCTATTTGCAGAAATTTCTAATTCCTAAGCTGTATCTGTACCTGTAACAGTACCTCCCCATTCTTGTTCTCCCCAGTCCCTGGTAACCTAATCTAGTTTCTATTTCTATGAATTTGCCTCTTCTAGGTACTTCATATAAGTGGAATCATAAAATATTTGTCCTTTTGTGTCTGGTCTGTTTCCCTTAGCATAATGTTTTTAAGGTTCATCCATGTTGTAGCATTTGTCTGCATTGCATTCATTTTAACAGCTGGGTAACACTCCTTTATATGTGCATAGTCATGTACCATTTAAGGACATTTTGGTCAATGACAGAATGCATGTGGTGGTGACTGCAGTAGACTATATGATAAAGCATAGGTGTTTAGTGTAGGCTGTACCATACAAGTTTGCGTAATTATACTCTGTGATGTTCCAACATTGTTCAAATTACCTAATAGCTCATTTTTCAGAACTGTCCTGGTCATTAAGCAGTACATGACTAGATACTGCATTTTCTTTATTCATTCATCTATTTTTTTTTTTTTTTTGAGACTAGGTCTCACTGTTTCTGCCTGTGGAACCTCAGGCTCACGTTGCCCGGGTACCATGGACTCAAGTGATCCCCAGCCTCAGCTTCCCAGGTAGCTGGGATTACAGGCGCGCGCCACCACACCCAGCTATTTTTTGGGACTAGGTCTTGCTGTATTGCCCTGAGCAGGACTCGAACCATGATCCCTAGACCCTGCCGCTTCATAGACTGGAGCTTAAAGGTACGAGCCACTGTGCCCGGCTTCATTCATCTATTGATGGACTCTTGGTTGTTTCCATCTTTCAGCTATTGAAAATAAGACTACTGTGAACACTGGTGTCCAAATGTTTGTTTTGAGTACCTGCTTTCACTTCTTTTGGGTATATACCTAAACTGCTTTCCAGTTTGTCTTTCTGCTTTCTAGAAGGTGTCCTTTGATGCACAAAAGTTCCAAGTTCTATTGGAGACCAGTTTATTTTATCTTTGGCGCTTTGGGTATCATATCCAAGAAATCATTGCCAAGTCTGATATCATGAAGATTTTCCCCTATGTTTTCTTGTGATGAGTTGACACCAGGGATCCAGGACCTCATCAGGAGTGAGGGTTCTTGGACTTTGTGAAGATAAAAATCAGACACTAGTCTCAGAGATAAAAAACAAAGCCAGTTTATTAAGCTAAACAGACAGGAAGCAGCCTACCCCATAAGCAGGGCAGCCCCCTTGTTCACAGTATTGGGCACATTTATGGAGGGTTTGTATTTTGGGGGTGGGATATTCAGTTGTTTTCTGTGGAATGGTAGGGGCTTTCCTGGAGTTGGAGCGCCCACATTTCCCACATTTATATGATCTGGGCTTTCCTGTTTATGGATGTCTGGAGGTAATGCCATTTAGTATTAAGTGTTAGGTTTTTTTTTAGGTCATATTAGGTGCCCTCCTATCTCCTGCCAGCTCAAACTAGTTTGGGGTGGTTGTAGCCCATATCCTCTCTGTGGGGTGGTTGTAACCCACATCCTGTGTGTGTGTGTGTGTGTGTGTGTGTGTGTGTGTGCGCGCGTGCGCACGCGTGCCTGCAACTGTCAATCAAAAATGGTCTGTCTCACCCACCTATCTTAGTTTTAGCTCCTTGGTTTACTGGTGTAAGGTACAGAACAATCTTTATTCTTTGCATGTATATATTCAGTTTTTCTAGTATTATTTGTTGAAAAGACTGTCCTTCACCATTGAATGGTCTTGGCATCCTAGTTCAGAAATTAGTTGACTAATTTGAGAGTTTATTTCTGGACTCTCTAGTCTGTTCCATTGGCCTGGACTCCTAAGCCAATACCATACTGTTTTGATTATTGTAGCTTTGTGTGATAACTTTTAAAATCAGAAAACGAACCCTTCAACTTTGTTCTTTTTCAAAACCAGGGGAAATTAATAACAACTTATTTAACACAATATATCATTCAACATGTAACCAATATAGCACATTATCAAAGAAATATTTTCATATTGTCTTTTAAACTGAGCATGTATTTAACTTAACAGCTATCTTAGTTTGTATGAGGTATATTTTAACTCTGAATGTGGTTCTTTGCCACCATATCACACAACTGAGATTTAGCAAAAATTGCATTGTAGCAGATTTCTGAAAACACAAAGGATTTATAGTCAGGTGGATTTGGTTCCAGAATCTCTAGCCTGTTTCTTGTTAGGGCTGACAAGAAGGAAGTCACTTGTGGTTGCTGTGGTAGAGGATGAGCAGATCAGTCATACCAGGGTAGAAAGAGAACAATAAAGAAGGTATGTTGGTGGCAATAAGAAGGTGGCACTTGAGCTAAGCCTGGGAGCTAGAGAAAGGCCTTCTCCGAGAAGTCAGAATGAACAAGAACATTCTTTTTTTTTTTTTTTTTGAGACTAGGTCTCGCTATTTTTGCCCGTGGAACCGCAGGCTCTTGTTGCCCGGGGTACCACAGACTCAAGCAATCCCCAGCCTCAGCTTCCCAGGTGGCTGGGATTACAGGCGCGCACCACCACACCCAGCTATTTTTTTTGGAACTAGGTCTTGCTATGGGCCCCAGGTAGGACTTGAACTGCAATCCCTAGCCCCGGCCGCTTCATAGACTGAAGCTTACAGGCACGAGCCACCATGTCCAGCCCAAGAGCATTCTTGAGAGAGTGCACAGCTTGAGTAGAAGTCTAGAATTTTGAAAAACCCAGTACTCTTAGAGCAGGCAGTTCTTTCTGTTGGACCTTGTGTTAGGAGTAGGGGGTCCGGTACAAGGAGAGGCTAGAGAAGTGGGCTGAGACCTGACCTTCCACCATTGGTCACAATGTCTCTCTTATTTGGGTGACTAACTGCATCTCCATTCTTGCCGTGTTCATGCTCGTCCTTCCCCTCCCCTTTTAAAACATACATCAAATCATGTCACTTCTCTGCTCAAGATCTTCCAGTGCTTCACGTCTTACTCAACCAAGCGGGAAGTGTCAGGGTTCCACAAGTTGTACCCTAATTCCTCTCTGATCTCACCTCCTTCCTCTTTCCTTTCTGAGTATTCCTTGCTGGCCATTTTGGTTTTATTTCCTGCCCTGGAGCCATACTTGCTTTCCTCTGTGCTGAAGCATGATGTTCAAATGACTCACAGTTCATGTCACTGTCACTGTATTCTTGTTTATTCAGAGAGACTCTTCTTATCACCCTATGGAAAATAAAACGACATCCTTAGATTTTTTTTCAAAACAGTTGTCACTATCTAGCAAATCACATCTGGACATGTGCATTATCTGTCTTTGCCAGGAGTGCAAGGACTTGTCTGTTTTTTCACTCTTCGGTACTTGGTACCGGTAGGTATTATTTGTTGCGTGAATAGATAAAAGTAAACAAATTAGTAAACTTCAAACCTTCAGTATGTGTATGTTGAGATTTTTATTGAAATATTTGCATTTGTTTATTTTCCTTTACTTTGTATTTAGAAAATTTTCAAACATACAAAAATGTTGAATGAATAGTCCAGTGGCAATCCATATATCCTCCACTTCTATTAAAGAATTGTTAGGCCGGACACGGTGGCACATACCTGTAAACGGCTTTCTAGGAAGCCACTGCGGGGACAGGGATTGCGGTTTGAGTCCTGCCTGGGGCAATGAAGCGAGACCTAGTTCCAAAAAATTAGCTGGGCGTGGTGGTGCGTGCCTGTAATCCCAGCTACCTGGGAAGCTAAGGCTGGGGATTGCTTGAGTCTGTGGTACCCCGGGCAACATGAACCTGCGGTTCCACGGGCAAAAATAGTGAGACCTAGTCTCAAAAGAAAAAAAAATTAGCATTTCATTACAATCTCTATATATTCTTGCATGTGTATGTATGTTTGTGCAAGTAGAGCCATTAAAAACTCAATTGTTTGAATATGGCACTTACCCTTTACATGTAGATTTTGCTCTGGGGAGCAGTAAACCAGAGAGCATCTCAGGTACTGGCAGCTGGGACCATGGCCTCCGACCTGGACTTCTCACCTCCTGAGGTGCCTGAGCCCACTTTCCTGGAGAATCTGCTACGGTATGGACTCTTCCTGGGGGCCATCTTCCAGCTCATCTGTGTGCTGGCCATCATCGTACCTCTTCCCAAGTCCCACGAGGCGGTGAGTTCATCCCTGTAAACTTCAGTTATTATGACTCCCAGGCTTGGTCCTGGGTACTGAAAATAGGTATCATAGCATAGATCATTAGGGACTCTACTGGACTTTAATGCTTTAGTGTACCCCATATTCTGACTTGATGGCACTGAAACACATGGCTGATACTTTATTTGTTAATGTGTTCATTAAGCAAGTTTTTATCTAGTGCCTATTGCATGTTAACACAACTGAAAGATGCGATATCTGTCCTCAAGGAACTTCTAGTCCTGTGATGAAGGGCAGCTCTAAGACATGTTTCTTTGAGAAGTACAGTGTACTCTAAGATCTTACCCTTAGGTATAGGCTGGGCTGTTCCCCCTGGAACTGCTCATGTGAGGGACTGAGGGGAGTATCAAAGAAAGGACTAATTCCAGTAACTGAATGAAGGTAATTATGAGCACAGAGGACATGAGAAATGCAGGCAGAAATATGGGCAGGGCACAGAGGACTTTAAGTGAGGGTGAATGATCAAATTGGCTCTTTTTGCTATTTAACTCTTGATTTTTATTCTGTTTATTCTGTAGTTTCACTCTCCTTTCTCATGACATTAATTTGTTGAAGAAAGCAGGTCATCCAGGATTTGACTGATGGCTTCTCTGTGGTGTCATTTAACATGTTTATCTCTTCCCTGTATTTCCTACCACCAGGGGATTTGATCTAGCACCTAGATTCAGCTGAGATCGGGTTATTTGGTGAGAACCATAGCTGCTGCCGTAGCCTTCCTGTTGTGTGTCGTCAACATGTGCGTAGTGTGTGGTTACCACACAGTTAAGAGATTCTAGGATTGGTCCATAGATTCAGGTTATTCCTCCATTGTAAAATTCCATCCATCTTTTACCTAAATGGTTTTAGCACTCATCATTTCCTTCTGCATTTATTAACTCAAGTTCTTCAGTGAAGAAGACTCTCCTCCTCATCTGTATGATTACTCTGAAATGCTTTCCATACTAAAAGGCAGGATAAACATTTGTTGGTTAATTTTTAGAATAATGAGTTTGGACCTAACAAACTCCAGTGTCAATCAACAAAGCTTTGATTTTCTGGCCAGGCACGGTGGCTCGTGCTTGTAAGCTTCAGCCTATGAAGCAGCCGGGGCTAGGGATCGCGGTTTGAGTCCTGCCTGGGGCCCGTAGCGAGACCTAGTTCCAAAAAAATATAGCTGGGAGTGATGGTGTGTGCCTGTAATCCCAGCTACCTGGGAAGCTGAGGCTGGGGATTGCTTGAGTCTGTGGTACCCCGGGCAACAAGAGCCTGCGGTTCTGTGGGCAAAAATAGTGAGACCTAGTCTCAAAAAAAAAAAAAAAAAAAAAAAAAAAAAAAAAAAGCTTTGATTTTCATAACATTTTGAATACATATTTTTTATACTTGGTAAGTTTTAATTAATTTTAGTTTTTTTTTTTTAAATGCTCAAATGGTCTCAGTGGTAGCTGCATTTTGCTATGTGAGATTTTTGTCTACCAGGGAAGTTCATTAGAGACTCATTGCCTGGGGTTTTTGTTGAGGACACTTATATAATCTCTACCTAGCTCATACCAAAATTCCAGACTTCCAGAAAGCAGGTAGGTATTCAGCTTAATCATATTGTTTGCACAGTTTAGGCACAGTAAGACATTTTTATCAATTCTGGGAATTGTGGGAACCACCCAAAATCTGGTATCTCACATGCTGGCTAAGGGCCAACTTTGTAAGCAGACTTTTCTAAACATTTCTTAGAAAACTTTATTCTGTGCCCTATAATAGACTATAGATTATAAATTTATAATCTATATACTATTACTATAATTTAAAACTAGTTATATTGATCTTTACTACTTACTGATCTTTACATACTTAACAGTATGACTCAATAAAATATAAGGTTTCTTTGTGGTGTTAGAATCTCTCCCAGTAGGGATGTACGATAAGAGTGCTGCATTTAATAATTCTTTTCTCCATATAGGCATGCTCCCACCATGATACATAGTTAATTTGTTCCAGTTTGTTTTTAATTTTTAGAGATTTGTTTCCCTTTTGGATTTATTTTGAAATTTATGTAGAGCATCTAAGTACATCAAAATCAAAACTATGTAATAAGCTAGTCATAGAACCTTTAATCTCAGTATCCTCTATTTTATTTCCTTCTATCCCCACCCCATACATTATCATTTTTATTATTTGGACATGTCATTTCTTTGTTTCTTTATAGACCATTAATAGATACATATGTGGGGTGTGTGTGTATATATATTTATATTCGCCCTGATATACAAAACTTAGCATGACATTAAACATGGCTTCAGTTACATGTTTCTCTCATCACTAAACAGTATACAGTATTTTCTGAAAATCCATGCATCTTGGGGATAACTAGATAAGCCTATGGCAGGAGGAATGTCTAGACTGAGTGTTGGTCAACATTTGGGAGTTAATGAGATGTAGTTGAAGCAGTGGGAGAGGATAAAGGCTTCTCATTTGGAGCAAAATGAGAAGAGAGTATAGATGGAGCCTTGAGCTCTAGCATTTAGGGAACAGGCAGGAAAGGAGCAGTCAGCTAGAGTAGAGGAAACCAGCGAGGCACGGTGGCTTGTGCCTGTAAGCTTCAGCCTATGAAGTGGCTGGGGCTAGGGATTGCAGTTCAAGTCCTGCTCAGGGTAACACAGTGAGACCTAGTCCCAAAAAAATAGCTGGGTGTGATGGTGCGTGCCTATAATCCCAGCTACCTGGGAAGCTGAGGCTGGGGAATTGCTTGAGTCCGTGGTACCCTGGGCAACATGAGCCTGTGGTTCCACAGGCAAAAAATAGAGAGACCTAGTCTCAAAAAAAAAGAGTAGAGGAAACCTTGGATGGGTGTGTGACCTCTGGATTGTTCCGTCCATCTCCATTTCTTACTCTGGTATTTTGAGGCGATCATGATTGTAGTTTTTCCAACCATAGTTGTACCACACTCTAAAAATGTAATCCCAGTGCTCTTGAGCCCTGTCCTCCCAGACACAGTATGCTATTGGGCTTTATAAATAACAAACATTTTTATTGTCGTTGGCTACTGATGGGGTCTGCTGAATCCCAAGGGAGGGAGGTGATGAATGTGCTTGCTTCATAGGCAGAGATGTAGTCAGGTGTGTGGCCTTGTTGAGAGCTCTGCTTACCTCGTGCTTTGTACTTAGCCTGTTAGGACAGCTGCTTAATATATCAAACTTGAAGAAAAATGGGTGCCCTTTATTGGTCTCTTTGGTGGCAGGCTAATCTTTTGAGGCAGGAATTGACAAAGGGCTCCGTAATATACCTCCTCTCCCAGCCAGTCTGCTATTTAGAAGCTAATATGGGACAACAACCTCATCTTTTAAAACATACAGTATATAATAGCTCATTTTTTACCATGCAGTTTAGGGGAATAAGGCTTACACATGAATTGTGTTCATAACTGAAGCTTGCCTTTTTTGCTTTTTAGCTTTTCTATCAATCAGATGCAAACAATACTGTGCTGTTAATTTAACTTTATTGGGCATCAGTCCAACAATGCCCCTGATTCAGTGATTATACTGCCAGTGTTCCTCTTTGTCCCCTATGGGGCAGCCTTTTCTCACTTCCTAACCTCCTAAATAAGTGGAAAGGAAACAGTTTTCCGTGCTTAAACAATCTACAAAGAGTGGGTGAGTGTTTAGATTGTGCTTGGAGATTGTGCCTAGCAGCTAGATGAGATTAGGAATTTGGATGAGGATGAGGAGGAGGAGGAGAGAAGGGGCTCTTATTTGAGGCAAGGAAGTTTGTGGGACACCTCTGGGCATTTCAGGTCACCCAACTGGAGGAGGGAAGCATCTGGAAGTGGAGGGTGTCAGGAGGTAGGAGAAGGCAGAAATGAACTTGAATAAGAATGTTTCCTCTCTTTACTGGTTTGCTTAAGACAAGGTTTATTAGTGACTTTTTGGGTCAGAAGATAATATATTTTTGGCTCTAAATGATGAGAAAGCCTTTGAAAAGCAAAAGAATGTCTTTCCTGTCCTTCCAGTAAACTGATTATTTGCAACTTAGTATGTGACTTTAGTACTTTAATACTTAGCAGATCATTTGAAATCTCTTTTGGGGGTAATCAGGGAAGAAAAAAGGAACACATACAAATGCTTCCCACCCCACCCCCTTCCTTTTCATATTAGGAGCAAGAACCAGTTTGCAAAATGAGATCCAAAGTCCCTAGAATCCTAAGCCAAATGAGAACATTTTTCTCCTTGACACCTCATTAAACCAAGACCTGAGAAAACAAACATTTATTTGAGCCTGATTGAGGCTTGGGTCCACTTAGTCCAATCATTTTCTTGTAGGCTGGAGTCTAAAGTATAAGATACTAGGTCCTTATGCTGTTTCCCACTAGTCCAAGATGGCAGATATGTTTCATTTTGTGCCAGGTCTGATTGATTTTATGGTGGTTGTGGTGAAAGG
This sequence comes from Uropsilus gracilis, assembly GCA_004024945.1. Lineage (NCBI taxonomy): Eukaryota > Metazoa > Chordata > Mammalia > Eulipotyphla > Talpidae > Uropsilus > Uropsilus gracilis. The sequence continues at coordinate 96,160 of PVHY01003905.1, forward strand.
ATACAGGACTGCTTCTAGCCTCCAGAGGAAAGTAATTGATCGGTGATGACTGCCATGAGTAAAGGGCTTGGGAGCGGTAGTTCAAATTGCTTGCCTTGGGCTGCTCCATGACTCTCCATCTCACTGTACCCACCTGGGGAATTTTCAAAGGCCTTGGGCTGCACCGTTAAGAGATTCCAGTTCAGTTCTCTGAAGCCTCAGATCAGTATTTTCTTAGAGTACCAAGATGATTCCATTATGCAGCCACTGTTCTAGTTCTTAGACCATTTCCCTGAAGCACAAACCAATTTTGGGAGGACAAGAGGTATTCAGTTCTACATGTGTTAAGTTTGAAATAATAACACAGCATCTGAGTTGGGAAAGGATGAGCTAGCTAGAAGTTGGGGACCTGGGAATTATTTTATCAACGTAGCATTATTACTTGAAACCTAAGAATGAGTTCCTGAGCTTTTCAACAGAAATTAAGATTCAGGGAAGGCCTCAATTGGAGGCATGCCCAGTCTGTGCTTGAAGTAGCTTCTGTGCACTGTAGGCAGACTGGAAAAATTCAGGTGCTTTCTCAGAGCAGGGCTGCAGCTGGGCGTCCAGCGGGCTGGGGATGGGGGACTCCCATCCATTACCATCTCTACCCCCTCTTCCCTCTGTTAGTCTACTGTCTTTCACGTCTCTTGCCAAGGCCCTGCTTCCTCTGCCTGCTGTCCCTGTGGTAAAATGAAACATGGCCGCTGACAGCTCTGTGTTTATGTCTTTCAGCTGCAACATCCTAAATGGAGGCTGTTTTCCGGCTCGGTCCCATTCCAAAATCCCCAGGGAAGAAATTGTGGCTGGCCTAACTTGGAACAGCTCCGACCAGTGTCAGGAGAGGGGAGGACCCTTTAGAATGACTACTGAGGGTCAGAGAGGGCAGTTCCCACAGGATTGGGGTGCTGTGTATGCAAAACTGGTATCTCATTCCTTTCACTCTTATGAGACAGGGTAGAACAGTGGGCAGATGAGACAGGGTAGAGCAGTGGGCAGATGAGACAGGGTGGAGCAGTGGGCAGAGGATTAGGGAACAGCCTACTTGCAAACACCTAACCACTGAGAGCACATGCAAAAACCCAGTCCTGGGCCGGGCATGGTGGCGCATGCCTATAAGTGGCAGCCTAAGAAGCCGCGGCTGGGGCCAGGGATCGTGGTTCGAGTCTCGCTACGGAGGCACATAGTGAGACCTAGTCCCCAAAAAATACCTGGGCATGATGGTGCACGCCTGTCATCCCAGTTACCTGGGAAGCTGAGCCTGGGGATTGCTTGGGTCTGTGGTACCCTGGGCAACGTGAGCCTGCGATTCCACGGGCAAAAATAGTGAGACCTAGTTTCAAAAAAACAAAAAACAAGAAAAACCCAGTCCTCCAGAGACTGAGCAGTGGGAATGGTTAAGGAAAGGGGTATCATTTTCACCACTGTGCTGTGTTGGACTACTCTCCTTCAGAGTTTGATTTCAGGGGAACAGAATTCTTACTAGGGAGTTCCTGAGCTCCTGATAGGCTTCAGAAGCCTGTGACTGCCCTGAAGTTGTGCACAAAAACGTGATGGTTTTATGTTTGGCACATTTCCTGGAATGATAGTATACATACCTTTTCTCGAAGTGGAGTGCAGTAATGTAATGAGGGGGGAGCCAAATTATAGGAGTTAAGGAGTGGGTAATGCAGAAGTAAAGGTAGGGAACCCTTCTCCTCCCCTCCCTGAAAACCTGCCAGAGCTGACTCCTTTTAGATCAGTTTCTACACAGCATGTTGATCCAGTCACCCCTAAGCAAGTGGGTGTTGACTTTTATTTGAGTGACTCATGTAGCAGATAGTAATAGTTAATCTGGCAATTAACCATAGACTCTGCTAGCAATTTAAATGCTGACTTTTCAGTCTCTTCATATGTTTATTTCACATCTCCTCCAGCCAACCCCTACTGCCTGTCCGGGGACCTTTGCTTCCACTCAGCTGGTTGTGGATTATTCTAGTCTTTTGTATTAATGGGGAGTCTTTCCACTGAAAGTTCAGACATTCAGCTCCTGCGTTTTCTCCAGAAAGAAACTAGTGACCCTTAGAACTGGGAATTTCAAGACACAGCTGAGTTCAGAGACTGAAAAGGTCTCCAAGGCTCTGTCTTTCCATCGCTTTACTTTCCTACAAGTGATGACTTCATTCTTAGACCCTTGTGTTATGTCTGGAAAATGGCTGCTGCAGACCTCATTGCTCAGGATAGCAAGAGAAGCCATTTCTTTTCCCAACTCTCATGGAAGTCATCTGCTGCTAGCAGAGTTTTGACTCTGCTCCATGCTCACACCTTGTCCCATCTGTCCCAGGCCACATTGAATTGGTCATTCCTTTGGCCACTGTAACTGAGTATCCTTCCAGAATCATGTAGCTTAGGCAAAGAGCAGGGAACCAAGGGAAAGGGGGTGCTGGGCAGACAAAAGCAACTAACTATTGCCCAGCATCATGAGCTAGTGGAGAACTCATCAGAATTGATGGCAAGAGTGGGGACTGGCAGTGTGATGCCCACGTAGACTTCCCTGTCATTAGAAAATTGTAGTGTTTGGAGTGCTGATGAGGACTGAGCCTTGCTGGGGACAGTGGGCAGCAGCCTAGAATTTTAGGATTCCATTAGAAAATTCTGCAAGAGGGTCTTTTAAACTTGACCCCTGATTGCCAGTGAATCAGTAAATAATTAACTTGGGCAAGTGTATACCCATCCTCAACACTTTAAGAGACAGGCTTACAGAACCAACTTTGTAATTTTGTGCTGTATTTTTTTAAGCTTGGGAGGAATGTGCAGTTGAATTGGTTGGCAGGGTGTTTTTTATTTAATAAGCTGTTCCTGAGAGATTGCTCTGTGGCGGGTAGGGTGAAGGTAAAAACATGGTCTCGAGATGTGCTGGCTCGTGGGGGAGACGACTGGACACACTAGGAGCCACAGACCCGCCAGGGGGAAGGGCCTGCCGTCATGCTGAATTGTGTCTGGAATGAGTCCCCAAGGCTCTTCTCTGTAATCACAGTTCTTGCCTGCCAAGTGCATCCTGGACTCTGTATCTCGTTCGTCTTGTTGAGCCCACATGGACAGCCTCCCCCACTCCCAGCCCCAGCAAGTTCTTTCCTCCTCTCAAGGCTAGTGCTAGTTCCACCTCTGCAAGGTCTCCTCTGCTCAGGTTCTCGGGCAGGAATGATCAGCAGGAGGAGAAAGAGCTTCAGCATACCTGGCCCAGGTCCTGGTCCACCCTGTCTCCCCAGACCTGTGGCTGTTGACTTTGGTGTCCAATCCTCAGAGTCCTGGAGGATCAAGTGAGCAAAGTTGTGTGGGGCTGTTCGAACACAGAGTGACTTGCTGCCCCTGGACCATCTCTAGAGGAAAGAATGGTCCCAGTCTGTGCGGAATGCTACTCGGTCCTGATTTATTGGACTAAGTCCACACTGAAATGTATAGTGGAAATCACACCACTCTTGGTGCTTTCCCTACTGGAAGGGATTTGATACATTGTGGCACAGATTCGATTATTTGAGTCTGATGAATAGCAGCAATTTTCTGGCCTCATAAGCGGCTGTGGAGCTGCTTCATTATTGATGAGGTCCATGTCCACAGAGGACGCCTCCATAAACCCAGGAGCCACCTGGTGGGGGAGGTTTTCTTCTGTTTCAACAGGAAACCTGTGCTGAGGAAACCTGAAACTGGCTTTAGGAAAGGCAAGGTGTTTCCCAGGTTTAAGGTGTAGAGTTTGGAGTCTGTTGTCTGACCGACGTACTAGCAATGTGCCTTTGCTCCTATGAAGTGAAATGTTATGAAATGGAACGTCAGTCATTTGTTCGGAATTATTCTTGCCAGCTAAGTGTTTGGAGCTGCAGCTCTGTGCGGCTAGGACCCCAGCATCAAAGTTGCACAACAGCCATCTTTCGCTTGTCCCTGCAGCTTGGGAAGGTGGCTGTGCCCCAAGTGGGCCAGTCACCACACCTCAGTGAACCTCAGTTTTCTCAACCGTAGATGGGGTTCACTGTGGCTGGCTCATTGGGCCGAGGGGAGTCTCAGTGAGCTGGTGTTTATGAAGTAGCCACATGAGGCATATTCCCAAGTGTAGTTTTCTTCATTACCCACAGTGCCCTGCACAGAACCTGCACCCACTGGGTCCAGAGAGCTGATGAGTGCTGAGCACCTGAGCAGAGCTTGAAAGGGAAGAGATGCTGGCCAGTAGGCCAGAATGACAGGCAGAGAATCACCTGCTGAGAGACGGGGCTGCAGCTGAAGTGGAGGCCACGCTGCGGCTCTAGGAACTTGTCTTATATGAAGAGGAAGCTGGCTGTACTTTTAAAGGGGAAAACGGACATGGCCAGGGCTATTGTTTCAGGAGAATAAGCTCTGAGAGCGGTGTGGCAGGTAGTGAGGAAAGCTGTGGGAAGCCGATAGATGAGAGGGACAGGAGGAGACCAAGAGGTCTGGACAAGTACAGCATAATGTGCCCAGAGGGACCCGGCAGAATCTGGAGCCCCTTGGGAAGTAGAAATGGACAAGACCTGGGGACAGATTGGATGTGGGGGCTTGAGGGATGGTGAGTGCTCAGAAATGACTCGGAGGTTTCTAGCTTGGGTGGGTGACAATGCTACAAACTGAGATGGGGAAGAGAGGAGGAGATCTGAGGTGAGGAGGAGACAGAATACATTCACATGACTTGATGACTGTAATGTGCACACGCCCACAGAGGGCTGCTTTCAACTCTAAAAAATAAAGCATGACTCGAGCATGAGCCCACTTTCCTGACTCCTGCGGGAACTTGAATCACAAAGCAGGGGGATCTGAATGACCTATCATTAGATAAAATCTAGAACAAAGTGCTTTATCATTTCACAGTTGCCTGTGGTTCCAGGGCTGCTAA
>PVHY01003906.1:0-16237 GCA_004024945.1 Uropsilus gracilis
GACAACCAAGTGAACCAGTACATGTAAGACCAGAAAAACAACCGTAGAGACACGATATCACTATGCGCACTTTTGTGCTCAATGGGCCAAGACCGGGTCTTCATTTTGGAGATATATTCAAGGAGAGCAACACACCCTCCCCTCATTATGGGAGAGGAGAGGATGACCAAAGAGTGGATAATGGGCCCCACATCAAAACTGCAAACTGAAGCAGAGGAGATGATCTTCAAAGGCCACTCGCAGAAGCCTGAACTCACAGAGAAACTTCTTGACCGATACTGATTGGGGGCAAGATCCCCTAAGTCCAACACCAGAGCCATAAGGAAAAGCAGCAAAGCAATGGAGAAGGGATTGGATTGGAGAAGACGGCCTGCAGCAAGAAAACATGGACAGATCGCAAACGAATATTACCTGGCCACCCAATGCAAACTTAAGACTGAAAATCTAACAGCAAGATTCACCTGGACCCAACAACGCAGTCCCTCACCCAGAGAAAAGACACTAACATAGGAAAGAGACTAATGGACTCAGCACAGCAAATAAACAACAAAGAGTGGGGTTTGAGAGTATGCAAGGGGCACCAGAGAGAGGAAGGAGGGGGAAAAATAGTAACACAGAGGTTGTAATCTAAAGAACAAAATAAAATAAAATTGTATATTAAAAAATATAACATGCTTATCAAAGTAATTAAGCATTCAGCAAAGGAGGGAGAGGAATGGGAGGTGAAGTAGAGCAGGTAGGGACATGAGGGAATATTGTGATGGGTCATGGGTGATATGGTGGCAGAAGAAGTATTGACTACAACAATATAAGAAGAAAATGTTAAATAAATTAAATTAATAAAACTAAATGGAAGAGGTGAAAACTGTTCCTGAGCCTTTCTGACATGCTTTTCAGACTCGAAATTTAGAATTGCCATAGAGACTTAGAACCAACACCTTAAAATTATATGTATGATTTGGTGCTGATAAATACATTTAGTTTTTGCTTTTCAGTGAAGTTCCTTATTCTTTCTTCTGTCATGAATGTTAATGTTGCTGAGTTAACAATTCTGGGCTGGAATGCTTTTTTTTTTTTTTTTTTTTTTTTTAAGGGTTTCAATATCTCCTTCCAGTATATTTATGCTTGTAATATTTCTACTTAAGAATTTGCTGACAGCTTGATGGGTGTACCCATCTAGATTACCTGTTTTTTCTTGGTGGTTTTAATATCCTGTCTTTGCAGTTAGTTTTCTACAATTTTATTGTAATATCTCTTGGTGTATGTCTGTCTATTATTACTTTATTCTGGAACTCTTCAGACCTCTTGGATAATTTAGCAATATCTAGTGTGCTTCAAAGAGTGAGATGGCTTTTAGTGACTTTTATTATTGAAGACACACACATTTTACATCATTGCATACCCCAAGGTTGCCCCACCCTCATGTCACCCATAAACTGTCATCATTGATCCCTTGTGCTCATTCTCTTTCACTTCTCCTCTGGTAAACCCAAGATAAAAATATCATTTCTCTTTAAATTGTCCCAGAGGCCTCTTACATTATTTTTGTTTTTAAAATTATTTTTTGCTTACATCTATCTATTCATGTGTTTTCCAAGATGTATTTTCAAATTCATTTTCTCTGTTGCTTCTCATTTGTCTGCTATTGAGAACCTCGACTGCAGTTGTTAAATCAGCTATAGTACTTTTTAAACTGTTTTAGTAATTGTAGTTACCTATATTTTCTTTCTTTCTTTTTTTTTTTTTTTTTGGTCTTTTCATATCTGTAACAGGGTGATACCCAGAGAAAGGGGATGTTCCAGGTTTCCAGTCCCACCCAAGGAAGGGTGGAGCTGAGCACTGAAGAGAGGCTGGAGAGGAGACTGGAAGAAGGAGAGTACAAAGGAGACCTGGAGATGGCTCCTGGAGCAGAAAGACATATGGAGAGCTACACTTGCTTCTTGAGCGTGGACTGGTACCAAGGACTAGGGGACATGGAAAGAGACTCTTGAAGCAGAAGTGGGTAAGAAACCTGTAGGGAGATTAATAATGGCAGTTTTTATCTAGATTTTGTTTTTGTTTCTTTCATCTTAGATGTGCCTGACCCCTTCTGTCTCTTAGCTATAGATCCCCACCAGAAGGTGCCTTAGACTTGTGACAAGTTTTTGTCTCAGTGGCCCCACTTTGGGCAATCCTGTTTGACTGAGCATTTACCCAGGAGGGAATAAGGGGATTTATTTAACTATAACCTATTGCACACTAGTTCTATTACATTTCTTTTCTATTAAGGGTATTACACATTAAGAGTATGCTTTGACTTTATGTAGAGGATGACAGAATGCATTTAAAGCTGGCAGGTTTGGGGACCCAAGGGTGCCCCTCATTCTGCCTGCTAACAAAACTACTGAAACTGAAATGAGGAACTGTGTATAACTGACTGGAATGCCACTCTCAGTTCCCTCAGTCAATTCAATTTTTTTTTAAAGCTTGAAAAACAGTTATTTAATTTGTTAACAAATTGAGGTAGCCGACTCATATCTGAAAGGATGACCACCATCCTGCCCTTTGGCAAAAGGCAACAGTATTTATCCAACCTTTCAAAGGAGTATAAAAGGGAAGTGGGCAAGGGTCTGCATGCCCATCCTTACAACACAAATGTTGAGGTTTTGATTGATACCAGCTTGCTTTCACTATCACCTTGGCAATTCTAATGCTATCTTCCTAATGAAGTTCTTTCCCTTCAGAATTTAAGAAACCAAAATTTAGATCTAAAGGGTAAATAGTGGACATGGGGGAGCCTATCTGGTGGGACAGAAAGAAACATAAACTTTATTGCAGCATCATAATGCTGCAATATTTAAAAGGATCTGAGAAATGGGATCCAAGTGTGAGCAGCTAGTAGAGCATTGGTGCTGATCATATGTGCCCTGACCAGCTAGGTATTCAGCTTACTGGACCTTAGTTCTATTGTCTATCAAAACCAATATTTTTTTGAAAAATAAATTTTGATAATGCTAAGTTATGTAAAAAATATAGAAAATTAAATTTAAATAAAACTTTATTTATGAAAATAACTCATTCATATCAATCTCTCCAGAAAAGAGATAAATTGACCCCATCCTACATTTTAAGAGTGACCCAGTAACAATTCACAGCAAGACTGCATCTGCATAGCTTAGTATTCATTAGCTCATCCAAGGACATATGAATATAAGTTCATCATACAATGTTGTATGATGTATTGACTTCCTTTCCAAAATCCATCCAAAGAAGAGAATTTTGATATATTTGACAAGAGGAGTGTTTGCAAGAAGAAAATAAAAAGGGCTGTTGTATGTACACCAAAAAATTTTTTTAAAAAATCTGGTATTCTAGAATGGAATTAGATTGGTGAGATTTACATTTAAATGAATTAATAAGCTTTGTATTTTCCAAAGCCTCCCTTTTTTACTCAACATTTTAAGTGCCTGATACAGTTGCAAACTGCTATGTATTAAGTCATTTCCAATAGTCCCAAATTGCTTATCACCAAATCAATAGAGTTTTTTACTTAAGAAGATTACCTTGTAGAAATATAAAGCACTTTGTAATGTAGAAATAATAGTAAAATGACAATGCTTCCAATCAAATTAGAACTTATCCATTAATTTTAAATTATATACCACTGTACCACAAGGTTTTCTTTCCCAAAAGTTTTATGAATTTTCTCTTTGAAGATACAGTTATTTATGATACTGATTTCAACAATTACAACTTTATTTATAATTAAACATTCAGAAAATTGGTAACAATCTTGAGTATTTTTTCCTACTTAGCTATGGAATGAATATAATACATGTTGATCACTTCTATGCAATATCTTCCTTGATTGTGATTCCCTTTATTATTCAGGATGCTCTTACCTGGAGGCACTTCTGAACGTATATTCTACTTCTAGAGATGCATCTGATAGTATCTTATCTTAGAACGAGTGGGTAATGGGTTAGGGGAAAACAATCCTTTAAGGGGTTAAGTTTTGAGGTCACTATTATTAACATCATTTATTTATCAATATCTTTCATCTCAGTATCACAGGGATCAATAAAATGTTTATTATCTCAAAGGCATATTCCTACCTATCACCAACAACTGAAGTTCTTGTGTTTATATCTATATCCATATGTGCAGGTAGATAAGCACATATGCTCATGCACATACACAAACAGTACTCTAAAGAGAAGACTGAAGTTTTTTTTTTTTTTTTTTAATCTGAATATACTATTAGGTGAGGAAACTCCACCATACCTTTAAAATATTATTTAGAAGACAGTCTTTCACTTCTTTACCTTAAATGATTAGATACTAATCATATCACAATAACCAAAGTTGGAATATAAGTTCTAGGTTGGATCAACTTTAAAGGCAAATAGAATATTTATGTACATAACTTGAAAGGTTTAGAGAAAAAACATTCTCTCAATTCATTCAGTACTAAAATCCCATCATCAGAACTTCATTCTGTGAATTTATAGAAAAAAAAATACATAGCCTTTAAATGATAGAATGCGACATTATCCATTATGTTTTTGTGTCCACTTATAAGATGGCATTTTACAACCAAGGGCAAGTGGTATAACAACAGTACACAGACAGGAATTTTTGAGAAACAAATGTAATATCAAATAAAAATATGTCACATCTAAGTTATTTATGATAAAAAACCTTCACAGGATCCATGGTAAGACTTATCAGGAACATGGAATTTTGGGAAAGAAAGCTAGGGAAGGAGATTTCTGAAAGGAGAAAATAGCATCCATTGCCTAGCTTTGCATCTGTGCATTTTGTCTTTATATAAAAGCTTTTGTAATTTGTATAAATATGTGGAAGATATGGCCACCAACCACAAAGGCAAGGCACAGTCAAAATTAGGAATGTGAGCACTCTATTGCCCCATATGCGCACTCTGACAACACTGAAGGACAAGTATAGAGAGGAAATTATTTTTACCACAACAATGAAGTGTTATTACTGCATTCACCCTGAAAGACAAAACAACTTTAAAAGACAACATTATGTCTTCCTTAAACATTATTTCAACTGCTTCTTGAAGCATTTACAATGTAAATAAAGGCAGTAAATGTCTGTGTTGGGACTAGAGAAGAATCAGGGAGCTATTATTTTTAGAAATGTTGACTTGTCTTTTTAATAAGACTCCATGTTTCGTTGCTCTTAGCCACAACACAGGAGGCTTTGGAAAATATTGCTACATTCACTAACAATGAATGATTTTAGCTTAATTATTTGCATCTACTTTTCATTCCCTGAGTGCCATTCCACTTATACTAGTAATTAAAATGAGTTCGAGGAGGTTTGCTTCTCAGGCAGCCTAACAGAGCTTAAGGCTTTAAAGAAAGAAAATCAAAATTGAGTTACTGGTTATTACATACATATATTCCATACCTATCACATGCACATATTCTTTTCACACATTATTTAAAGGAAAAATGATTGCAACATTCTGAAATGCACTGAGGGGAAGACATTCTTTAAAATATATTACACATTTATCTGTTTTGTAAAGATTGGTTTGGTTTTAAGAACTACAAATTTGGTTAAAATAATGAAGGATACTGTATAACACTAAATAAAATGCAAACAATTCATCACATGGTATTTCTCAAAATCAATCTTAAACTATCCCTTTAATTTGAAGAAACATTTTGGCATTTAAACTATTGTGTATTTTTTTTATATATACTAAAGTTTTCTTTTTCTTATTTGGATAGTATTTATTGAAATGAATAAGGACTTATTAAACATCAATCACAAATTTGCAAAGACATTGAATCATATACATGACCTAAGAATTTCTCTCTTATTAACCTGAACCAGGGATCAACTAAGAGGTAATTGAATTCAAAACTTTGTCCTGAAATGAAGTATAAGTTTTTCTCTCCAAATAGGCATTGTCTGAGAAAACCAGTGTGGTAGGTATGATATGCTCTGTGCCATGGGGAGGTGATTCTTTTTCAGTTAGAATATCTATGGCAGTCAGAAAATGCACATATAAGAAGAAAATATTGAAGTAATGTGGAAGACTTTATTAGATAGTAGGAAGAATTTCTTCCTGAGAAACCAGAGTGTATAATATGCAGATCATGATATTGAGAAGAATCTTCAGATTCTGGAAATATCCTATTTCTCATCAATTTCAGACAACATTTGTAAGGACTAATATTTTCATTATGAACACAAAATGGAAAGGGATGTTTCATGTGAGTAATATTTTACAAATTTGTTACAGTATGTGGCATTCAAAAGCTTCATCAGTGATATGAACAATGATTCTTTTGGATGGCGGAAGTGAAGATAGTGAGGTTAGTCTTGGTAAAAGAAGACAAATGCTCACTGCCTCCTTGACTGTGAAGTGATAGTCACAAGAGTTATAAAAATAAAGCTAGTGCTTAATGTAAATTAATCATTGAATTTTCAAGTCATTTGGGTGATCATCTACTTCCTTCTATGTCAAAGGCCTAATTTTCATTTGTATGTTTCTTTCCCTGCATAAAACTTAGTTTCCTTAATAGAACTATCTCTGCCATACATGAGGTTGAGTGTTAGCAATGATTCCACCCATACTTTGAATTAATGTACTACTTGGATGAAAAGACTAATGAAGAGTGAGGTATAAGATTCTATATTCACTGAGGTGAGGATGTGACCTAAAAATGTATATAGTGTTATAAATCAATAAAATTTTAAGAGATAAGTAAAAAGATTGGATAGCAACTTATATTTCCATCTCACCCTGTCTTATTTGCCTGGAGATAGTTTTGTGGAATATTGGAACAAAAGAGAGCTGCCATCTTGCTAATAAAGACTTGGAAATTTGTCCTGTATCTATAGCTAAAACATCTTGTAAAACTTACTGGCTGAAATTTTTTGAATGTCAAACACTGTACCAAGTTTGTAAAGCAAACCCACATCAAAAACTCCTTTCTACTCTCATGTATCTATAAATAAATATTATCCCCTAAAAAATTATCTGAAATTCAAGTATGAAAGAATTTCTAGCATCCGAAGTTTCTTCTTAATTAAAATATATGTTTGCTCTGTCATTGATTTCTGAGGTAAAATGTGCACCCACTGTTGGGACACAAAATGCAATTTCAAGATAAGCAGTCACAAAATGGTGTCATAATAATTAAAATAATTCTTTTCAGATCCCAACAAGACTTTTAGTTTATAACATGGATATATTTTGTCTACTACACTGAACTTACTGCTGTTTTGGTTCCTCTCCCGCTCTTCAAAGTGTGTGTCTCATTAAGGCAGATAATAAAAACAAAATTCAATAATTTTAGGTGTCTTATCTTCACTTTTCTCTTTAAACATCTACTTTGTCAATTTCCCAGGAATAAAATGAAGTCATCCAGATTTCACTGTTTGTGTTTTTCTCTATGATTTGTTTCAAAGATTTCACTACCTCAAACATGAATGGGTTAGCTGAGACTAAATCGTCAATTTCTCTTCACACTCCGCTACCACTGCCCTTTCTCCTGCACTGTACTGATTGTACTGCTGCACTGATTGGTCATGCAGAGCCAAAGATCTGAAAGTCAAGCCAATTTCTGATGACACTTCATGGCAGGACAGCTGTAGTTCTCAGTTTCATTTTACAATCAGTTATTAGACTCACTTAGGTTTAAATCCAATGCTACAATTTTAAGCTTTGTAGAAGCATGCAAGGAAGCAGCAATAAGAGGCACAGTATCTTCATCTCATTAGGAAATTTGTCAGCTTCCAATTACTGGAATTCTTTGACCACCTTACCCTGATACAACATGTGTAGCTTATGCAGAAAAGTCAAAGTGTGTGTTGGTCACTTTCACATATAGATGTCAGATTCTCTTTTATACTGTTTAAGTCAGGCAGACCTTACTCACAACTCCCTTACCAAATAGTGACACAGACACAGTGAATCTATCTCAACTCAGTCATTTAAAAAACAAACAAACAAACAAACAAACAAACAAACAAAAACAGTGTTGTAGAATTCCTTGTGCTTTCTTGCGTAGGTAACTTTTAACAAGGGATTTTACTTGCCTGTCAATTTTTCACCCTTCTTAGTGGGTCTAACTCAGAATCTCTGATTTTTCATGAAATGTTATTTCATTTATTAAAACTTACTTAGAAATTGTACTGCCCAATTGTTTTCTTTCCTTTTCTAATTTTTTTTTTTTTGGTCTCTAAGTAATTTTTATAATTTGCTCAACTTAGAATATGTGGAAAATACTTTCAGAAATGCAAACCCAAGTCACTGCAAAAAAGTAAATGTGCTAATTCAATAGGCTTTTCATATTGTCATTAAATTTTCATATATATATATAAAGGTATTATTGGTTTACTCATGTCTGATTTTGACTCAGTTTCTTTCTTTCAATTAGATGTTTCACCATTGCCACATATTTTCTGCAGTTAGAAAAATATATAAAGCATAGCCTTAAGGTTACTATTCTCTGCAATTTGTTACTTCTAACAGTGTTTTTTATTTATTAAACTGTTTTTCTAAGCAATAAAAACAAAAAATATATGTTTCTATTGAAGTGTTAAGTTATTAACATATGTTTTGCTATTCATCTTTATGTTGAACTATACTACTTTTCAATGGTGATATCCCAGTATTAATACACACATATAAGAGAGCAAAATTTATATATTGTGCATTTTTAATTTTGTATATTTATGACCCATTCAAACATTTAAAATTCTTTGTTGATATATACACATTATCCCAATGCTTTCTACGTGAGAACAGTAAAGAATAACAAAATGTTAATGAAAATGAACTTTGTGCTATTCTTTCTCTTTCCCTTGTTATGATTTTCATCTTCATTTGGCTAATTTAGGGAAGTAACATGCATAATATAGATGTGATAGTGTTTTCTAGTGTTGATTTTTTTTTTTTTAGAATATGATGGTTTTGCTGTATTCAAAGGAAACTCTGAAGTGCACCAAACATAAATCTACAAGGGCTATTGTCACATTCATTTAACCAGTCATAGACATAGCATGAAGGTATGGAATGTGTCTTCCCCAAATCCATATATTCAAAGTCTAACTCCTAGTGCTTAGTGTCTGGAGATAAGGTCTACCTAAGGTTGTTAAAATTAGCTGAGGTCCAGAAGGTGGGGCCCTCATGATGGAATTATTTTATTCGTAAGAAGAGGAAAAGATAATATAGCACTCTCTTTTTCTACATGTGAGGACACAATTAGGAAAAAAGTTCTCACCAGAAATTGAACCTATTGGCAGCCTGATTCAGACAGACTCCTGAACTAAAAATAAATAAATAGATAGATAGATAGATAGATAGATAGATAGATAGATAGATAGATAGATAGATAGATAGATAGATAGATAGAGCTACTATTTTTGTCAGGCATCCAGTCCTTTTTGTTTCAGCTGTCTACATTCACTGAGATACATGCTTCCTTGAATTCAGAGCAGTAATACTAACTCTAGCATGGAGGGCACACCAAAACTATGCAAAGGGAGCATTACAAGCATTGGGTGAAAACAGAGAGAAAAGTACAGTAAATATATATATTGCATACACAGTTTATGAGATACAACCAACTTATTCTCTTCAAGACCTCATCAAACTTGATTTGTAAAATCTAAGTTAAAAATAAAATTATTAACAATTTCAATGCACTTTATAGTCACATAGGAACCCACAATCAGGTTCTCAGAAGACAAATTGAAATTATAATAGCATGTCTCCTAGAAAGACTGATACTAATTCAGACAAATATTACCTGATAGAAAAAGAATCATCTTATAATAAATAAGGGTAGACATTAGTTCCATTCAAGAGAGATGACTCTTGGACTACATTTTAATAGAAAGTATGCCTTAGGTCTTTACCACAGGAAGATATATATATACATATATATATATGTATGTATATGTATATATATATATATAATTATTCTCTTCTCTACTGTATATATATATACAGTAGAGTATATATACTGTATATATACAGTATATATACTGTATATATATATATATATACTGTATATATATACAGTAGAGAAGAGAATAATTATATATATATATACAGTAGAGAAGAGAATAATTTTTTAAACATTCTCTCTATAAAAATACTTCAATAACAAAGTATGGATTCAATCTTTTTCTAAATAAGTCTTTATTATTATACATTTTCCACCAAAAAAATCCTCTACTGCATTGTCATTAGCTGATTTCACTCATCTTAAGGTGACCTTTTAATAATGTGTTTTGTAACAGAAAAAGCAAATAAAGTCCACAATATAATCATTATAAGTGGTGCATTAAATTTCTTTAAAGCACAAGTTTATCTGAGTTGCTATATGAAATGTGTTTTATATATCTACTTAAGATTCAATTTCTTTTTTTTTCTATTGTTTCTGTCACATGTGAACACTTTACCTTCAAGAGGGTGAATTGTTTCACTTTGTGGTCAAATTCCAGCTCTAAATAAATGACTACCAATTCAATTTATTAGTTACATGTTACAATCTTTCAAGAATAATTATGCAATCATTAAATCAATTTTTTACAAGTTCACTTGAAGTTATTAATTATACAACTAGTAGTTTTGAGATAATCTTTTCTAATATCATGTAGGCAATAATATAAATAACAATAACATTAAATAACTTGCAGATTCCATTCTACCAATCATTTGACATATTTATGATTGGTTACACTAATTTACCTAACCAAAAACTGAATAAAACTCAAAATAAAATAGCAGATATTGTTTACATGAACAACAGTTTCTTGGGATTGATATCACTTACTGACAAAGCAGATGTGTGAGTACTCTTTGTTCTATTAAAATCAAATGCTATTTGACTAGCATAGGGCCTCAAAGAAATATTCATATAAATAGAACAGAGAGAAGCAAAATAGAGATAAAATATAAATAATATTAAACAAAGCCAATAAAGGAAAATTGAAATTAAAAGTCAGAGCTAAATGTAGCAAATAGAGATGGACACCTGAGAAAAATAACTTCATAACTTTCATGCTTTGGTGAAAAGGAAAGTATTCAGACCCGAAGTAGAGTGAATTTTAATCAATATTTTTAAAATGTACTTACAAGTGGGAGAGAAATATTGAAAGGAAACTGAAAATGAAATAATATAGCTTATGCAAAACTGTTTTTGAAAGTCATATAAAGTTCCTTTTTCTGCCAAAATTCCATGATAACAGAAATGTTTTACTTCACATTTTCCACTTTGAAAATATTTTTGATCATTTGTACATATTATCCAGTTAGTGATCATGACTTTCATTCCATAAAGTTCTCAGTGGGAGAAATAATACTTACTGTTTAAAAGCTCTCTTGAGGACTGATTCTTTGTTTGAACAGTGTTATACTGCAAACATGCTAATATTGGATCTGAAAATATTTTTTTTAAACATCCATCCAAATAAATTGGCAGTTATTTTGGCACAATGTGGATATCTCTCTAATGATAATCTTGGAACGTTTGAATTTGAGTACCTACAGTTTATTTACTTTAACTTTCACCTCTCACTCCTGTGTAGATTAATTCTGTCTATATTAAAGTCATTATTATCTAGTAGTACCCAATAGCTGATATTCATTTTGATTTTTGAGTAAACATACTTCAATTTTCAACTGACTATGATGTAGTTTACCTTGTTTCTTACTTTTTCACTGTAGCTCTATCATGATTTTCGTACAATAAAACCTCAAGACCTGATAAGCCACACTAGTGGAACTCCCTCAATTACTCCAATTTCAGATTTAACTACTGAGCTAGTACAAAATGCCACTGATCTTAAATAAGTGTAACTGACATTGCACAATCTTGACTTAAAAATGAATCACCCAATGGCAAAAATGTTCATCTTCAAAGTATGAGGGAAAAAAATCTTGATTATGCTTTCAGTATTTAGAAATTTATTCTTAACACTGTAACTAAATTCATAGTAAAACCTAAATCAATCTTCTACTCATTTTCAGTGTCTTTGTTAAAACTTACATCCTTATTCAACTAACCCCCCTGTGTCTTTGATTGATGAGTTCTGTTCATGTACATTTAGGGTGATTATTGATATATGAGGATTTGTTACTGTCATTTTGTCTTTAATTTTCTGGTTCTATCTATTTCCTTGTTACAAAGAAAGCCCTAAAGACTCAAGTCAGAACTATTTTAAAGAATACATTAGCAGTCAAGTGACAGGTTACAAAATCAATCTACAAAAGGGTCAGTTACATGTCTATGCACAAATAGTGAACTAGAGGAGAGAAGGAAGCAAGAAAACAATACCTTTTAATATTGCATCAAAAAGTATTAAATGCCTAAGAATAAACTTAAGGAAAGTAGAAAACCTATACAATGAAAACTACTAGGTAGTGTTAAAATAAATAAAAATATACTTCTTGCTCATTTTATTGAAAGAAATAGCCTTTAAAGTGGATATCTTATTACAAGAAATTTACTTATACAATACAATCTCTATCAAAGTTTAAATGCTAATCTTTAAAAAAAAGAACAAAATCACTAACATTTATATGAAATTACAAAAAAAAAAAAAAAAAAAAAAAAAAAAAAAAAAAAAAAAAAAAAAAAAAAAAAAAAAAAAAAAAAAAAAAAAAAAAAAAAAAAAAAAAAAAAAAAAAAAACAACTACAAATAGCCAAAGGAATCCTGAAAAGAAAGAGAGAAAGAACAGAGGTATCATACCCTTAGACTTCAAATCATACAATAAAGCTATATTAATAAAATCACTATGACACTGAAATGAAAATAAACACACAGATCAAAGGACTAAATTGAGAACCCAAATGTAAAACCCACAGTTACATGACCAGTAAACCTATGAGAAATGGAATCCCTTCTATCAGTGATTTTGGGAAAATGAAACACCCACATGTAAAATAATGAAAGCAGACCACCATCTCCAATCATACATGAAAATTAACTCAAAATGGATTAAAGAGTTGGATGCAAGAACTGTACCCATGAAATTCATGGAGGGAAACACAGTTGAAACACTCCCAGACAGTGACTTCAGTGATGACTTTGGGAACTCATCTACAAAAGCAAGGGGAATGAAAGCAAAAAATAAACATGGAATACTCTACACAGTGTATGATGATACCATTTTAAAAAAAGACACTGACATCAAGAATATTTTTGGGAACTGGACTCTAATAGCCAGGAAATCAAATGGCAAAGAAATTAAAATAAAAAATAAACAAAAGGAATCACAATGAACATGAAAAATTTCTGAACAAGGGGAAAAAATCAGCAAAATTTAAAAAATAAAAAAAAACAGCAAATGGAAAAAAATACATTTACGTCACACATATAACATGACACAGTAAATATTCAAGATCTTCACAGAATTCATGCAACTTAACAAAATGAGAAAAGTCCAATCAAAATATGGACAGGAGATTTAAATAGATGCTATTGCAATGAAAACATAAAATTCACAATTAGACACATGAAAAAAAAATGCTCATCCTTAATATCACTCACTTAAAAGAGAGACAATTTCACACCTGTAAGAGTATCTTACATCAAAAAATTAGGAATAAATGTTGGAGAACATGAAGAAAAAGGAAACCTTATACACTATTCATGAGAATATAGACTGGTACAGCTGCAGTGGGAAATGGAGGCATATGTAGACTTTACAAATATCAAAAATAGATTGTAATTCAGCAATTAATCCATTCCTAAATATCAACTAGAAGGATACAAAAAAAATAATTTGAAGGGATTTTTGCACTCATATGTTCATTGCATCACTCTTTATAATAGTAAAAGTAAGGAAGTGTCCTTAAACAGTGCCCCAAAACTGATGAATGGATTACCAAAATATGGTATATATACAATATTGTTACATTGTACTCAGGTATAACAAAACATGATCTATTTCCACTTGCTAAAACATGGATGGAAATGGAGGGTATTGTGCTCAGTGAAATAAGTCACAGGGAGAAATAAGGTTCCACACACATATGAAATATAAAGAAGCAAAATAAAGGTTCACACAAAACCAAACCTAAAACAAATCCTAGAAATCTGAAACAAACAAACAAAAAACTGAGACTACTATTGGGATGAAAGGAAAAACAAAGGTACAATGGTCTACCTGAAGGACTATGAGTAACTTAGTGTTGAGTGCTATATGATAAACATGAGTTTATGAAGAAGTTTGATCCTCTTACCTCTGACTCATATATAATATTGTAAACTAATATTCCCTCAAAATTTTATAAAAGAAAAAATACGGTCTTATTATAAAAGACAAGATACTAATTTATCTTTTCCTCTATGAGTTTTGAAATTATTTTCCTCTGTTTTCTTTCAGTTTAGTAAACAAAGTTTTGACTTCATTAAACACATAAGTTTCACTCTCATATCAGTATCTTGAACTTAACATTTTTGTTGCCGGTAATGTTCTTTTTGCCACAGATGTCCCACAGACAGTTCATAGCCTCACTTCCTTCAGGAATTTTATCACATGTCATGATTTCTTTGTGATTTTTCATGATCTTCTAATCTCTAACTGAATAACTTATGTATTGATACTGTTTATAACCAAGTAACACATCATTGAGTCTATCTAGTAATTTTTCATTTGTCTACTCTTTTCACAAAGTTAATTCCAAGAAAGCTAAGATGTTTCCTCATTTCTCTAATAAGCACTACTAGCTCATTGGCTATATCTGGATCATAGCAGGTACTCCCTAGTCACTTGGTGAAAGACTTTCTAGGTCAGTATGTTCTCATGTAAATTCATGAAGCCACTCCCTCTCAAAAAATAAATGAAACTTCCATGTGTCAGCAGACAATTACAGTGATTTGACCATTTTTGATCTTGACTTATTAGCGTTATAAGGGGTTTGGTTTGTAGCTTTAAAGCAATAATACTCAGTCATTGATAAATAATTTATATTCAAATAATGTTTTAATCAGTGTGAAGGGACAGAATGAAACTATTAGAATGTGATTAAATTATATCAAGTTTATGAATGGGATAATCACAACCTGTCCTTTTTAATAATGGATAGTACTCTTTAACAGACAATAAAATAGATTCAATAATACTAGTTTCTGTTTGAAATTTTCCATTGACATTCTATGTAATTTAAAGTGACTCAATTTTTCTGTGTCCCATATTTTCTTATCAGAAAAATGAGGAGTAATTAGGTTTTACTATAGTTATTTTAAAAAGATGATGGCAAAAAAAAAAAAAAAAACCCACACTGAAGGCTAGACCAATAGAATGGTTTTACAATTACAACATCATTTTAATTTGTCTTCCTTTTCATATGACTAGATAGATAGAAATAAGATATAAATAAATTCAAAGGATGTAGACACATCTTAAGGTTAGTTACATAAAGTTTATGTAAAGCTCCTGGAAATGATTCAGTGATAGGCCATATATATATGAGACTACTACATTTACCCTTTAGTAATACATGAGCTATGAAAATTTCATTCCATGATGTCTCAATACTACAAATATAGCATAATTAGATCTATCCAGTATTATTGCTAATAATAGATTTATCATCATTAAATTAATTTAAACTCAATTTTCAAACCACTTTCATTTAGCTTTACATTTTGTTTTTTCTTCAAGAAAGAAGAATCTCAAAGAAACCACCTTATTCATTTGGGCTAAATACTAGCCTATCAGAAAAAAAAATAATACCTCTAATTCATAAATCAATAAGGTTGAATATTTAACTTTGTTAAAGATGTATCCAATAAAGTAGGAGTTGGGTGGAAGGAAGAAACTAGAGAAGACTTGGTGTTGAAACAAAAAAGTCTGGATAGGAGGGTAAATTTTGAATCAAGAATTTTGTATATCACTTAGGCTGTCTTCTGACCTAGTACGGAGACTTTTAAGAAAGCCCTAGGTACAAGAAGATAGGGGGAAAATGTATAAAAGAACTATATCTTTAGGTCTCTAAAATGATGGAAAGCTTGAGGAGGGGGACACATAGTAGAAGTCCTTTCCAAGCAACATTATACAAAAAACAGGGACATAAGAAAATTTATTCCAAATTGAGAAATATAATGTCCCAATATGGAAGCGAAAGTGAGTGATACCGAAGTAGGGACACTAACACAGGCAGTATTAAAATCTAGGCACTGATGCCATTAACTGTATCTGAAAAACACAGAGGTAAAAGAGGCCTAAACAGGAAGGTTACTTTTACTTTG